>JAVYIG010018212.1:0-21727 GCA_035222895.1 Strongylocentrotus droebachiensis
GCACATAATACGAAATGAATGGAAAGGTACAGCCATCTTTAATCATGGCACAAACAATGCACGAGGTGTAGCAATTTTAATAAAAAGACAGAGTAAAATTAAATACTTTTCTGAATATAACGACCAAAACGGGAGATTTCTCATCTTAGAATGTCTAATACATTCAATAAAACATATAATTGTAATAATATACATGCTCCTAATGTCCATAAGAAAAGAGAGATTTTCTTTAAAAGTGTTTATAATAAATTGAATCAAAAATTCGATTTACGAGACCTACAAACACATTTGATTATAGGCGGAGATTTCAACTGTGTGCTGAATCCAAAAATAGATACCTTTAACGTTAAGAGCAAATACAAAACTCCAAGTTTTTTAAAACTAATATTAAAGAGGTTTTTGTTAATTGATATCTGGAGAAAAGTGCATTTTGATAAAAAAACAATATACATGGCGCAACAAGGGTCTACAGGTTGCATCAAGAATTGATTTTGTTTTGATTAGTAAACCTTTGAAAAATTATATTATCAAAACTGATATTAGGCCAGTTGTTAATGGTGATCATAATGCAGTTACCATAACAATCAGACTTAACGACACCAAACATGGACCCGGATTTTGGAAATTTAATACAAGTTTGTTAACAAAAAGTGATTATTGTGAAGACGTTAGAACAATTATAGAGGAGGCAGTACAAGAAAAGAATAACTCTTGCATGTCTTGGCAGTACGCATGGGAACTATGTAAAATTAGAGTCAGAGAATACTCTATCAAATATACCAAAAGTAAGAAAACAAAAGAAAGTGATTCTACGTTTTTAGAAGAGAAATTACAAAAGATCAATGAAAAAATGTGGACACTTAACGGTGAGAAAATGCAGGAAACTATAAATGAATATGAAAAGACTTCCGAAGAACTAGAACAAATATACAAACATAAATGTAAAGGCTCAATAATCAGGTCGAGAGTCAAATGGTTTGAAGAAGGAGAGAAAAACTCTAAATATTTTATGTCATTGGAAAAAAGAAATTTTGATAAAAGTACAATTTCGCAACTACGCAACGACAAAGGCAAATTTTTTAGTGAGCAATGTGCAAATGTTAGAAGTGAAAACATATGGTTTAACCCAAATATAAGAGATCATAACAAAAATGTATTATTTATTTAAAAAATGGTTCGATTTAGGCCTTTTGAGAGAAATCGAAGAAAGATTTGAGAAAAAACATGCTTCTTTGTTTCAAGAATATTACATCATATTAAATGCAATTCCCAAAGTTTGGAAACAGAATATGTTAAGACAGGTACATGTATATGATGCGACACAAGAAGAAAATGAAGGTGTCATGAAAAATGTTTTAATGAATGTTAACACTAAACGAAAGTCGAAGTTTTTTTTTACTCTACGTTGTCTATTCATTCAATTGTTAGACCTCCAATCGAAGAGAAATGGGAAGAAATGTTAAATAGTACAGAACAAATCGACTGGAAAGTCATATGGTCATTTAATTTACAAGCTATGAAAGAAAACAAAATATCAGAATTCAATTTTAAGTTATTACACAACTTATTACCAAATAGGTATAATGTATATGGAAATTGTGTAACAATCCCTTATGTTTATATGATGATCAATATTACACGACAATCTCCATTTATTTGTAAAATGCAATCACACAAGATTGTTTTGGTTAAAATTTGGAGACATAATTCGAAAACTTTACAATGTTAATTTTTCTTTTGACAAGTTCGTTTTAATTGAAGGTTATAACTTGAAAAACAAAATATTTAAAAGTTTAAATTTTCTTATCATATATGCAAAGTACGCAGTTTTTTTAACATTTATGCAAGCAGAAAATCGCAAACTCATGTTTCATGAAGTCTCTATTCTTTGTATTTTCAAAAGATTAATCCACAACCGATTAAAGATCGAAAGGAACTGTAAAACAAAAAGCTTTGTATTTTTGAAAAAACTGTTATTGAAGAAAACGAAACATGTTTTATTTGAACTATGTTAAGATGCTACGATGTTATTTCAATTGATTGTGTATGATTGTTTGATTTGTTCAAAAGCATATATTTATCAATAAATTCATTTTACAAAAAAAAAAAAAAGACACCAAAAAATGTTTTCTTGCTGAGACATATACACTTATTACTAAATATAATCGGATTATTCTTATTTTCTCCACAATGTCTGCATTTATCTAATTCTTGCCATGCTTTCAACATGTCTTTATAAAACAATGGTATACCCTTCAAGTCCATTTTATTTATATCATAATTATAAAGAAATATAATTCGACCCCAAGTGATCTGAAAAAGTGGTCAAAGGTTACTTTCACTATGAACATGACTGACAAAGAAAGCGGACAAAATATACAGTTCGTCAGGTAGACAAAGGAACATCCCTTCACTGCTATTATGTAAAAATGTGTAGAACAGGTGTCACATGCATATTCACCTTTTTACATAATAGCAGTGAAGGGATGTTCCTTTGTCTACCCGAGGAACTGTATATTTTGTCCGCTTTCTTTGTCTGTCATGTTCATAGTGTTTCCAACCTGAATACTTTTCTCCATAGAGCAACCGTTTGATCCACATCATTCTCTGAGTCTTGACAAATACCTTACAATTCGTTACTCTGAGTTCCCCAGCGCAGTAATCTTGATATAATATTTTCCGTTTTATTCTGTCTCTCCCTCCCCAAATAAAATTAAAATTGATCTTTTCGATTACTTCAAAAAAATTCTGTGGGACTGTCATAAGAGACGAAACATAATTTATTTTTGAAAATACATATACTTTCAACAATTTAATTTTGCCAAACATCGTTAAATCTCGTTGCTTCCACCAACCGATTTGTCTTTTGATTTTGATCAAAATTTCCTTATAGTTTAAATCATCTTTTATTTTGGAGTGACGTGCGAAATATACCCCTAGGATTTGTATATGTTGTACCCAATGTCCAAAGAGAGGTAAACCCAGCCTATCACTTTCCTCTCTTAACCACAAAAAAAATCGTCTTATCCATAATTATCTATAAATTGAATCCATATCTTTTAAAAACAATGTAATATCATCTGCATACAAAATTTGTTTTATTTCTTTACTCCCAAATCGTACTCCTTCAATGCTGTCATCTTTCCTACTTTAACGAGCTAGTAAATCGATAACTATTATGAATAAATATGGAAATAGGGGGTCACCTTGTCTTACCCCTCTATTAATTCCAAAATATCCCGTTGAGTGTCCCCCGTTCATCACTCAACTGCTAACATTAGTGTTGAGGGTTTTAACACAGGAACACAAAACTTTACCAAACCCAAACTGTTCTAAAGCTTTGAATAAAAGTTTATGGGAAATGCAGTCGAATGCCTTTTCAAAATCTACGGCAATTAAAAAGCCTAGAGGCTGATACAAGGATTGGAAGAATGTATCATCAATTAACCGAACCGCTTTCCCAATATTCCGATCTTTAACATAGCCCACCTGATCATAATGAATAATATCCTCCAATATCTCCTTTACCCTTGTAGCTAATACTTCCGACAATATTAATTGGTCTATAGTTTTTCGTGTACAAAGGGTCTTTGCCTTCTTTGTCAATGAGTGTAATTAACCCCTGTGTCTATGAGTTTGATAACATTTTTGTTTCAAAACCTTCATTAAAGGCCTCCACTATTGTTTTCCCTAAAATTGGCCAGAACGTGAAATTAAACTCAGCCGAGAAGTCGTCATTGCCTGGTGATTTGTTCCATTCATTTCGTTTACTGCTTGATAGCATTCTGCCAGTGTTATCTGGCCTTCACAATACTCTTTATTTTCTTTACTTAAAGGGATAGTTGAGTTCTGTTGCAGAGGGCGCTACACAAAATAATTTTTTGGTGAGATAATGAAAAACTGAGTGTCAAATTTGAAAGAACATAATATTTAAATGACAAAATCATCTTTGTTTGACCAAAATCGGTTCAGAGACGGCTGAAAACGATTTATAATACTTGTGTACCACCACAAATATTAGATATTTTGAAAAATTTGAAATAACCTTTGAAAAAAAACGAAATAACGCCTTTTACGTCGTATTTCAGCCAACGCCGATGTTGACTTTTTTG
Source organism: Strongylocentrotus droebachiensis (assembly GCA_035222895.1). Taxonomy (NCBI): domain Eukaryota; kingdom Metazoa; phylum Echinodermata; class Echinoidea; order Camarodonta; family Strongylocentrotidae; genus Strongylocentrotus; species Strongylocentrotus droebachiensis. The sequence continues at coordinate 4,113 of JAVYIG010018212.1, forward strand.
TTGGCATCTTCGTGTTGCTTATATTACCCACAATTATCCGGCTCATGTATTGTTATTTTTAATTAAATAATCAATTAACGGTCATCGTGTTTTTTTGAAAGTGGAGCTGAATTGGTATGATTGTATTGGCTAAATTTCACACATTTCGGGGTCTAAAATTACCTTCATAGCAAATTTAGGTTCTAAAAGGGCACTATAAATGTCATAGATAAGAATAAGAGCAATAACCATGCACTTTGAAGGCATTTGCGGTCTGAAAACAGAACTCAACTATCCATTTAATTTGGGTAATTCATATAAGAACATAATTTCAATATCCTCTGTAATTTCACCATTTTTACATGCATATCAATTCTTGTAAAACTCCCTGATAATCTTCAAAGTCCCTTTGCCATCCCTCACAGCTTCCTTATTTTCATTATATATCTCCCTAATCACACTTTTCCTTTTATTTGACTTCAGTATTATTGTTAAAAAAACTTTGAATTTTTTCTCCCTCTTCAGACCATTCTGCCCTTGAACGGACTTTTAGCCCTTCGTTGACGTGAATAGTCGAAAAGCTTCTCTAATTCCATTTTTTCATGTCAATTTCACCCTGAATACTATTATGACAATTATTATTGATCGTCAATCGATATTCTAGGTCTTTAATTTCTTTTTCCAATTTTTCAATGTGGGCTCTTCAGAGGTTTGCTCTTTTACGGGAGAATTTCATTAATTATTCTCTTAATTTAATTTTCATAAAATCCCAAAATTTAATTTTGCTCGTTATTTGGTTCCGCCAAGTCTCCTCTATTTCTGAAATCTTGTTTTTTTACCCCATCTACAAAATCTTTTCCATTTAATACATAGACTACTATTGACTTTCCAATACGAATTCCCATAAACAAAACTATCGACTAAATTATTAAATTCTACTCTAACTCCAGCATGGTCAGGTTTAATAGAAGGCAACATTTCAGATTTTCTTACCACCTTGTCTACTTTCGAGGAAATGAAGATATAATCCAATCTACTCTGAACTAAAGGCTGCTTTGATCTGTCTAAAAGTGAATTCTTTGTTATTAGGATGAGGCTTATACACCAAACATCAATTAAATCTAGCTTATCAAGAAAGTCTACTAATGAGTTCCTGTATTTGCTTTTCGAAATATTACTTGCACCGATGTAATCCAAATTATCATGATCCATAATTACATTGAAGTCTCCTCCAATTGTCAAGGGATATTCTTGACTAAATACAGAACATATTATTTTATTTAGATCAGACAGAAAATCACATTGGGCGTTTTCTTTATTCCTTGTGGGAAAGTACACACTTCTTGATATTAGCTTTTCGCCTTGACATTTGCATGTAATTATGACGTATCTTCTTCCTTCGTCAATTAAGATTTTTCCGCCACAAAAGTAATACCGGGTTTAAACATTACAATAACACCCCTATTGTGGTTACTCCCGTGGCTAAAAAAACATTGGGCCTTCCCAATCCCCCTTCCAACTGTATGCAATGTCTTCTGTGCTAAGGGTTTGCTGCAAGAATATTACATTTCCCGACATTTTGCACCACTGAAAAATCTTCTTTCTTTTGACCCTATCTCTCAGTCCTCTGACATTGACTGAGAGTATTTTTAAATTATCTGCCATGAAAAATATTAATCTCTACAAAAAAACGAAAACTTTCAAGTTAGCTTGCAAATTTGACAAGTACAGGCAGACACCGGAACCGGAAAACATACCACACATCCGACTACGCAAATCGAACGACACACCTACAACAGTAATCATGCACATGGCACACCCCAAACCACACCCTATCACGGTATCACCCATCACACACACAAACAAAATTCCATTTCCCAAGGATGGAAGAAAAGGGAAATGCTTGACCTCGATTTGCAGGACCCTTTCTCCTCATTTTAGAACAATAGCAACATGTCATTTTAAGAATATATACATTTTGTGGCAGTCAATGCCTACATACATATTTACATAATACAGTGCGTCCCAGAAAAAAACGAAACCGAGAAGTATCGATGTTCAATCATAACTTAATCACAACTATAATTAATGAATGATACATATTTGGAAAGCTTAGAGTCTCCTCTTTCATGTGATGCTACTCAGATGATGCATATTTCACGCATGAGTGATTAAAAGCTATTTGAAGGAAGGAAACCAAAAAGATATTTGGCGGGCGGTATCTGAATTTCGAAGAAAACTTCACATTTCTAGAAAGTTGAGTTTCTGCCCTTTCATATGACACCTCAATCAGGAAAAATGAGCGAGGAATGACAAAGTTCTGTTTGTTTAAAGTAGTGCTTGCATTTCCATAATTTTATTAAACGAATTCGTTTTCACTGGCTGCCTGCCGTATCAATAAACGAAATTAACAAAAGACTTAACTCCGTTTCGTTGACAATCAGCCGTAGACGAGAGTCTTCATGCATGGCTGATTGTCAACGAAACGGAGTTAAGTCTTTTGTCAAATCTGCTTTTTGCTACGGCAGGCACCCAGTGAAAACTTTAAACAGACAGAACTTTGTTATTCCTCGCTCATTTTTCCTGATTGAGGTGTCATATGAAAGGGCAGAAACTCAACTTTCTAGAAATGTGAAGTTTTCTTCGAAATTCAGATACCGCCCGCCAAATGTCTTTTTGGTTTCATTCTTTCAAATTGCTCTTAATCACTCATGCGTGAAATATGCATCATCTGAGTAGCATCAACTGAAAGAGGAGACTCTAAGCTTTCCAAATATGTATCATTCATTAATTATAGTTGTGATTAAGTTATGATTGAACATCGATACTTCTCGGTTTCGTTTTTTCTGGGACGCACTGTATACACAAACCCACACACTGTGTGCATGCTTATACATGCATGTATTCAAACCAACATATTCAAAACAAAATGTCACTACCTCATGAATTTATAAAGAAAATATTTGTTTGTCTTCTCATTAATAAAAAAAAGATTTACTAAATTTACTAAAAAATCTTAAACCTTCAAACAAAAAAGTTAACACAACGCAGCGATCTCTCAAGTTCTATAATATGCAACATGAGTAATTGGAAAGGTACTATTTCGATCATTACAGAAACAGACCCAATACAGATATTAAAATATAGCCAATTGTTGCCTTTTTCTTGGCAAAACTGTATGGGTCTCATCAGCTTTGGATTTGGTTTCGGCCCCCAGAGGGTATTTTCATATGAAACCGAACACATGTTCAAATATCAGGCTCCCCTCAAATTCTGCCCCAATGTAAGATTCTTTGTTCGTCGATTTTGGCTAACCAAAACAGTGACAATTTCAAATCGTCTGCATAATCAGTTCGGAAACATGTGACGCAATGAATAAAAAGTTGCCTGTCTGTTCGCACACTTGGGGCTCATTTTTGGTTCGGGCCATACAGAGGAGCGAAACCACGAATCAATTTAATGACAAAGAGTATTTGCGTATGCACCCATCACCTGTTCAGTTTCAAAGTCTTTAGACAAACAGTTTACCCATTGCAGGCTCTGGTTCTATGACCCACTAAATCAGTACTTGACAAAGGAAACCTCTCTAGCCAAAGATCATGATGAATATACTAAAATATGGAAGAAAACCCAATGAATGCATTAAAATGATGCATGTCTGTACACACATAATACTGCGTGGGTCTCATTTTGTTTGTCGTTTTGGCCAAACAGAGAAGCGAGAGCACCAATTAATTGTACAGATCAATAGTACCTGCATATATACCCCCATCACCTGTTAAATTCCAAATTCTTTAGACAAAACAGTTTATGCATCGCAGGAATGTCTCAAGTTCTATGACCTACAGTAGGGACTTTTAGATTCTGCACAACGAGAACGTGGACTGATTTTTTAAGGCAATATAATTATGTGACGTCCTTTTAAGGCACTGACAGTGACGTCATATTGCCTTAAAAGGGCAGTCCACGTTCTCGTCGTGCAGAATCTAAAAGTCCCTAATATCAGTAACTTACAAAACACATGCCTAGCTTGAAACCTCATGGTGATTATGCAAATGTTGTGGAAACAGCACCAATTGAACGCTTTAACATGATGTCTGTCTATTTACTTTACAATTTACGAATTGCATGTATATCTCAAGTTAAAGATAAACTTTAGTACTGGTAATGCGATTGCATTGTGAAAGAAAAGGTGTGAAAGGATCAGAAACAGTTGATCATGTAGCATGTAAGTATTGGTGTGCACTGCAAGGTTCTGGAGTCATCAAAATCATAATAAATTTGACCGGGTCTTGGTAAAGTAACAAACACTCACATAGAAAGCTATATATGGGACAACACACATGGTGTCGGGGATGGTACTACCTTGGTTTCCTTGTCTTTCTATGCTCATTACTCAGCCAGTTTACATTTTCTTCCAAAATTGTTTGGCACATGTCATTTATTTGTAATCTTGAACATTCAGTGTAAGTTTCGTTTGATTCTGTGAGAATTAATTTTTTTTTTTTACCAGTACTGGAGTTTATCTTTAAAAGAAACAAGCACGGGCCTGCCTATATATAAATAGATTATGAACCGACCACTAAAAGTGTTCGAAATCGTTTACACACTGCCGTGACGTTTTTACGTTCAGTGACCTGCACGCAATAAGAGTTTTGCAATAAATTTCACAAGAACCCAAAATAAGTGATGTACACCATACATTATTATCATTTAAGCCGTATTTTGTCTCGGTCTTGTGTAAGATGACAATTTAAACCTATATATACACACCATGCAGGTATTCAAATAAGTGTCAAATTTATCTCTTTTTTGTTTTACTGTTAGTGCAGAGTATTCAAATACTGAAGAAAGAAAAAAAAAAAAAAAAAGACATTTTGTTCTGCCTTTCTCAGACTGTCAGAGTAGTCATGATATAAGTACAGACGATAAATTATACACTATACCAAAACACAATTTTCTTAGTCTCCTCATTGGCTGGAGATTCTGTGCATAAAGTGGGATGATATAAACTTTCATCTAAAATTAATACTTAACTGTTATGGTTATCATTATCCCTTTGTGCCTTGGGTACATTACAAAATGAAGAAAACAAACAAATAAACAAACACACACCAAAAAAAGGGGAAAAAACCTTTGTAATTTCTATTACATGACAACATTCCGTTTACAGGCATCCATATGCCCCAAATAAGCAAGAGTAGACCCTGTATTCCACATTGGAATAAAGGAAGCAACATGAATTCAATTCAATTCAATTTCAATTCAATTCAATTCAATTCAACTCAATTCTGGTTTATTGTAAATAAAAAAAATAAATAAAAAAAAGTCTGGAGACTCATACAATTCAGTCTACACATTATAAATACATACAAGAATACAAGAAATACTTTTAGCAATCTTTATATTAATTACTGATTCTAATGAACTAAACAACTAATATCAAATAATCGTGAAATAATACATGTTGTAATTATGCAGTTATAACATTCAAATAGTAAAATATGTTGTCACCATTTTTAAAATGTCATATTAAATTTTGTCATACACTTTCAAATTAATAAGTTATCTTTTTCAACCTAGTTAACATTTCTTTTAGAAACATATTTCTATATAGATGATTATCCAAAAGATATGATAATACAAAATATACAAATTATGATTACTTACAGAGTATAGTCCTATATCATTATACAGGCAGGGGCGTCGCCAAAGGGGGGGTGTGGGGGGTGCGACACCCCCCCCCCACCTGTCAGGATATTGTCGGTAAAATTGCGCTGCCGTCGGGAAAAAGAGAAAAGGGGGAGGGGAAAAAAGAGAGGGAAAGAAGAGAGGGAAAGAAGAGAGGGAAAGAAGAGAGGGAAAGAAGAGAGGGAAAAAAAAGAGAGGGAAAAAATGCAGAAGTTTGAAGTCGGTGAGATATATTGTCGGTCGGCCGACAGTTTTTTTTCCCTATACGAACTGTGACTTCTTATCCGCTGTGACGACTTCGAGAGTGACTACAACTACAATACTTGTATTTTCTCGAAGTTTCACTTTCCTATAATATCAGCTAAAGAAATCAGAGATTTAACATTTTCGGGGAAACTAAATTCAAACAAGGTTTAAGAGTCAACAACGGTACGACGAATCGTCTTCCTTTCTTTATATTGTGATGAAACGCCAAAAATTCCGCGCTTCGCGCGGAAGGGGAAACTTCATTTAGACGAGTCGAACGGTAGAACGAACCGTCTTCTTTCTCTAATAATTTAAGGAAACGTCAAAGCTTCCGCGCTTCGCGCGAGAGTGAGAAACTGAATTCAGACAAATAGGGCTTATTAAAAGTCGAAAACGGTACAACGAATCGTGTTCTTTCTCTAATAATTTGAGGAAACGTCAAAGCTTTCGCGCGAGAGGGGGAAACTGAATTCAGATGAATAGGGCTTAATAAGATTAAAAAACGGTACGAGGAATCGTCTCCCTTTCTCTATTTTGTGATAAAACGCCAAAAATTCCGCGCTTCGCGCGCGGGAAAGGGAAAACTTCATTTAGACGAGTCGAAAACGGTACAACGAATCGTGTTCTTTCTCTAATGATATGAGGAAACGTCACACCCCCGCTTTGCGCGAGAGGGGGAAACTGAATCAAGATGAATATAGGGCTTAATAAGATTCGAAAACGGTACGAGGAATCGTCTCCCTTTCTCTATTTTGTGATGAAACGCCAAAAATTCCGCGCTTCGCGCGCGGGAAGGGGAAAACTTCATTTAGACGAGTCGAAAACGGTACAACGAATCGTGTTCTTTCTCTAATGATATGAGGAAACGTCAAAGCTTTCGCGCTTCGCGCGAAGGGGGAAACTGAATTTAGATGAATAGGGCTTATTAAGAGTCGAAAACGGTACGACGAATCGTCTTCTTTCTCTAATAATTTAATAAAACGTCAAAACTTCCGCGCTTCGCGCGGGAGGGGGAAACTTCATTCGAGATAAGGATTAAGAGTCGAGAACGGTACAGCAAATCGTCTTCTTTTTTTATAATAATTTAATTAAACGTCAAAGCTTTCGCGCTTCGCGCGGGAGGGGGGGGGGGACTTCATTCAGCCAAGGATTACCAGTCGAAAACGGTACAATTAATCGTCTTCTTTTCCTAATAATTTAAGGAAACGTCTAAGCTTCCGCGCTTCGCGCGGGAGGCCCATCACCCACACCCCCCTAATGAGCGCGCTTTTAAGTGATTATCTTGCTCACTACCGCCCCTCCCTAAAATAAGATCCTAGCTCCGCGCCTGCATTAAAATATATAGCTATGATGCTGACTAAATTGAAGAAATAAATTTATGTCGTCGAGGAAAATTACCATTTTGCGCATATGCAAGTACTATAGATAGTCCATAGGAAAAACAGTTTAGCCTTCGGCCCCAGGTTTATAGGGTTGAATTTGTAGATATTGGACATTTAATTTTGTCGGTAATTGGTGGCTAGTTTTGTCGGTAATCGTTGGCCTCTACACCCCCCCACTGAAAAAGGTCTAGCGACGCCCCTGTATACAGGTACTATGAAATATGATTTAATCTGGTTAATTGGCATGACAAGAAATTAATCACATCTTGGTCACATAATTATGGTCATAATAATGGGTGAAAATATCTACAGATTTGAATTCAAGATTCGTGTGAAGTGGGGAATGGGAGACTGCCTTTAACGCTCTGTTCTCATTTTGGGGGTATTGAGCTGAAGAGAGTTACGGAGAGTGCGTCGTGAGATAGTTTGTCTAGTTTCAGGCAAGAGATGGCGGTGGCGGTCTGAGATCAGCAGGGATTAAAGGGGCCCCGGCCCCCGCCCCCCCCCCCCCCCACTCAGAGGTCGGAATGACCGCATGCGTGTAGCCAAAATGTCCGGTAAAGGGGTACTTTTCGTGCGACAAAGTCCGACCCGAGAATTGTAAAAAAAGGGGTGTATTTGACTTTTCACCAGGAGATTTCTTTAAAAAGGGTGTGTTTTTCTTTTTTCTCTCATCTCTTTGGACTCCTGAGAAATTTTCCGAATTTAGGGGCTACATTGAGCATTTTTCCTGATTTAGGGGGGTGTCCAAAGCAGGAACAGCTCGCGAAAAGCCCGCGAAAGGGGGGTTCGGAAATGTTGGCAGTCCTCAGATAGGGGGTGCTTTCAAAAAGAGGGTACGAGCATATGCGTACCCTAAATGACACTGAGGGGGGGGGGGGGGCCGGGCATGCTCCCCGTATTCCAGAGGGCGTTCAAAATACGTACCCGCTGGCGGACGGTGCTAGCTGACACCAACAGAATACGGCTCTTACGCAGATGGCATGTTCCGAATGCCCGCACAATGCCGATTATCCCATACATGTGCCGAAGTAATACCAATCGCAGTTCGGCTCTAAGATTCGACTGCTGTTTCCACCCACTTTCGTGACGTCACGATCGGCAGCGATCAGCTGGCTTGGCGAAGGCAGGCCATGCCGCGCGTACTTTGATTGACAGCTGTATGCAATTAGAAGTCGATCTTCGGAACCAAGATGGCGATAAACTAGAGCAGCGATAACTACACTGGCGGGAACGTGCCCCTTTAAAGCAAACTTTTCACAAAGAACAGAGCGTTGTTCAGACAGTCTGACAACACCCAGCGACTGCAGAAGTTGAGCATGAGATACTGTGTCGGGAAATGTACCAGTGATAATACCCAATGCTCTCTTCTGCAGCCGCTCGATGCGCTTGGACAACAGTTAAACTCGATGACAAAACGGGTACACCAAATTCAAGACACGGACGAATGTACATCATATGTATATCAATACCAAGTTCTGAGTGTTGACACCATTCCTTTACAGTTTACTCAGTACATATAGTTTGCGTGATGCGTTTTTGACAATGGTTTTGATTTTTTGATCCCATTAAAGATTACTTTGGATTGTTATACCAAGTAATTTCAAATGAGATACCACTTCAAGCTGAACACCATTGATCTCCAAATGAGGGGCAGGCGGTGCATTGCGCAAGAATGAGATCAGCATGGTTTTGCACTTTGTTTGATTGGGCCTCGTGTCTTTTATTTCACATCAATCAACAAGATAATCAATGTGTGTTTGTAACTGCGGAGGGTCCGACTTGTTGACAACCTCTAGAAGACTTAGATCATCAACATATTTCCAGCGGTTTACTTTAGACAACGCTGCATCATTAACCATTATCAGGAAGATAATGGGTCCTAGTTTAGTTCCCTGAGGAACACCACACGTGAGGTGAGAAAGAATTGATGTAACCCGCGATAACGAACAGTTTGCGTTATTTGCGTCAGGAAACTACAAATAGTCTGGAGAATGGAGCGGTCAATTCCTATGTCAATCATTTTTCTGAATGCTGTGACATGATCCACATGATCAAAAGCTTTGCTGAAATCGATCATGCATAAGTTAACATACGCATTATCCAAGAGACAAACTGTTCTGGATCAATAGCATGGTGCACATCTTCAATAATCCAACTGGCAAGTAATCCCTCAAACCAAGCGCGTAGCCAGGATTTCATTTTAGGGGGGGGGCGGTAGTGAGCACGCAAAGCTTACGAATAACTAAAGGAGCGCGCGTAGCGCGCTCCCTAGGGGGGAGGGGGGGGGGGGGTGCGAAGCGCGGAAGCTTTGAAAGAAGACGATTCGTTGTGCCTTTCTCGACTCATAATCCTTGGCTGAATTCAGTCCGCCCCTCCTGCGCATAGCGCGGAAGCTTTGACGTATTATTAGAAAAAGAAGACGATTCGTTGTACCTTTCTCGACCCTTAATGCCTATCTGTATTCAGTCCCCCTCACGCGCGAAGCGCGGAAGTTTTGACGTTTCATTACATTATTAGAGAAAGAAGACGATTCGTTGTACCGTTCTCGTCTCTTTTCCCTTTTTCTTCCTACGTCCTCTTACTTTTTTTCTTCTCTTTCTCTCTCTCTTTTTTTTGGCCGGCGTTTTTTTTTTTTTTTGGGGGGGGGGGGGGGGGCGACCGCCCCCCTGGCTACCCGCCTGCTCAAACACTCTTGCCAATACATACATTTTCTTATTTGCTGTTTATCTTTATCTCTGAATTCCTTAAAATTCTTTAAATCTTAAAAATAAAATCTGCCTCTCACTTAACATCTGCCTTATCTATCGATCTTCATCACACTTTATTCACGCTTTTTCCATAATTTAATCTCTTGGAAGAAAACGTGTTGGCCTTCCTCCGTTTTGATTTGTTTTGAAATTCTTTAAAATAAGGCCTGTTGTTCACTAACAGGGACATACTTGCCGCGATCAATGTAAATCTTCCTCGGCTCCGCTCTAGAGAAAAGGCCGTTTTTCCAACTGCTTTGGCGGCATGTAGTAGTCAAAACTTAGATTTCCTTGCCCCGGGAACCGCTTTCGGCAAGTCATCTGTGATTACCATCTGCGTTCCGCAGAATCATCTCCTGGCCTTCTTCTGGCCTTAATTGGGAGTGGTTTTGTCTGGGCTACACATCTATGAATCCGCTGAAATTCAATTCCTTGCACCCCCTCCTGAAACATACTAATGCCTGTACCATGGAAAAAACGCAGTTGCAGTGGTGCTGAATGGGTTGTGGTCAAGTTTGCCAAGAGCACCAACTGTGAACAGTCCACAACGTAGTCAGGAGGGACATACGATGCCGTCCTCATGTACTTGCTGGCAAACAGCAGCGGCTAGTTGGTTTTCAAGTTGCAGAATACAGTTGTAATTCACACACGAGGAGGCGCGATAGCTCAGTTGGTAGAGCAGTGGTCTCGTTATCATGTGACCCGGGTTCGAGACCAAGTCGATGCGCTAGTGCCCTTTCGTAAGGCATTAATCCTCATTACCAGGTCCCTCGGAGAGGACCTTAAGCCGTAAGTCTTCTGGTTGCTTACTAACAAGCATTTATTGCTTTCTTAGCTGTCAGATAAAATAACCACCACTATCACACACACAAAAATGGGTAAAACATGAAGCAGTGATAATTTACATAAATTAGCATACATTTGCATTGGATACAATTTGGTTCAGTCAGCCTTGTGGAGAAATTATATAGTTCTAATTTATGAATACGGAATTTAGCCGGATTTCTAAGATGTACGAAATACAAGGCAAAGATACTGCTAATTTGCATAAATTAGCATAATTTGGCATGAAGATGTTTGGTTTTGTTGGTCCTGCGGTGAAAAGTTATGCTGTAGACCTGATATATATATGAGGAAAATTTGGTGCCTTTCAATCTTTGTGATATTCACAATACCAAATGATGTAATAATATGCATAAATTACCGATGAATCTATTGACCTAATAAAGATATGGGGAAAGTTTGGTGCTTTTGTAAACTCTGTCCCCAAAATTCCAAAATATGAGCCTAAGGGACCCGACTACCACCGCCTTCACCTCCGCCACAGGCACCCGTCTTTTTCAAGACTACATCAACAGTCCTTTTCAGGACTACACACTCAAGAAAGAAAGATTATCGAGAGTCCTTTCCAGGACTTCCCAATCCTCCCTCTCTCTCACAACGTGCAACCGCAAGCCTACTGTATAAGCAGAGTCTACTGTATCACAAATTTGGTAGTTCTAATTTCTATATTTATTAGGTGCTGAATATACATGGAAAAGAAAAACAAAATAATGATGAGAAACAGTTCAAAAAACCATACAGTTTAAAATGAAAGGAATATAAGACAATTAAATGTTCTCTATTTGTCTTCCTTTTTAATTTAATCATGGTTTCAAGATTACATGAACAAAAAGTTGTAAACCAATAATCAACAAATTCATAATTTTTCAAAGTTATTCCATAATTATTATTGAGGCATTTTTCTGACAGAGCTCAAAATTATTCTAAAAATAGTGATTACACGACATGTTTCTAATAGTAAGAAGCTCAACATTACCATTTGAGTAAAGTGGATAAAATCATTAACTGAAATATAAGATTATATGAATACTGTCTATATGACCACACCCTCCACTCCGGGGTCGGAGGGACCGCATTCATATTCCCAAATCTCTGGTAAAGAGGTACTTTTCACGCAACAAACTCTGGCCCGAGAATTGTAACAAAAGGGGTTGTATTTGATTTTACGGATATTACTTTACAGGGACTTGGTAACAGTGTTCAGATGAGAGACAGTGGTGCTAAGGTAGTGACTTCAATGCTAGATGTACTATTACAGATAATCTGAAAATTTGAGGGAAAATGGACCATTATTAATGATACAAATTGGGAAAAACTGATCTGATCGATTCCTTGATTCTTCCAACTATATTATTACAATTTAATTAACTTTTAGGTGAATGTAAATCGTCACAAAGCAATAAATTGTTTCTACATACCATTCCAGACATTTAAGTGTTGATTTTTAATAGCCTGTTTTATGTCCTTTTTTCATGGAAAAACGGTTGGGAAAATGGTTGGGAGAATTTACTGTTAATCACTGTTGGAGGGTGTTGCACAGTGACGCCTTCGAGGAAAACCATAGATTTCTTTGTGGTTTGAGAATTTTTTCAGGATTTTTGGCATGTCAGAGGGTTAGTATAGTAGAAGGAACATAATAAGTAACATGTTATACAAAAATTAGCACCTTCAACAATGTTACCCAGTCACTTTAAAAAGGGGTGTTTTTATTTCTCTCTCTCTCTCTTTGGTTTCCTGATGAATCTAAAAAAGGGGTTATAAAATATCTTGAATATCATAGATAGGCGGTACATTGAGTAGTGTTCCAGATTTAGGGTCTCCAAGGCAGGAAAAGCCAGCGAAAGATGGGTTCAGAAATGTTGGCAGTCCTGAGATAGCGGGTGCTTTCAAAGGGAGGGAACATGAACACTGAGTGGGGGGAGGGGTGGGTATACGATATGGCTAAAATTAAGAAAAAATTAAATTCCAAAAAGAAGCCCTGATCATTACGAAAAGAGCCCCCACGAGAAACCTGAAGGGGGCTTTTTTCTTTTTTTTTGTAAATTTGAAAAAAGAGCCCCCTTAATTGGAGAAAAAAAATGTGAGGGTTAATTGTCCATATCTAAACCGAACACAAAAAGTAACTACGCCCCTAAACAATTGCTCATAATTTCATAACCTAGAATCGTTTCAAGATTTTGTCTTGCAAAAATATTTCTATGGTAGTTAAACAATGTGTAAATAAGAGGTTACCATTAATCCATGGTTGAGTATAAGCACACATTAAATATTCTTTTTTCTTCATATTTCAAAATTCGTAAAAGTAATATTATCATTGCAGTTTACTGAGTATTAAAGCATTTCAAAATGCACTGTTTACAATTGCAAATAATGCATTTAACCACATGTGCCATTTAAATATAAAAATGGATGGAATATCAAACGGCATTGTTTCATAAACCATAATCAATGCATTCAGTCGTGTGCTGTTTCACAACAATGTCCAGGCAGGCACAATGGGACTTTTGAATTGGACCATTTTGTCTTAAATCTGTGCTCATTCAGCCATACAGTGATGAATATCTTAACCACTATTGAGCAGTCATTTGGACTACCTTGCAATACATCTTGCAATCACAAACATCTAACATAACATTTTGAAAGTTTATGAGTAGTGTACAGCAACAGTTATAATTTTAATAGCTTCAGCAGTATACTTTGAGATTCTGTTTGATATATTTCTGATTTCAGAAATGAAAAAAGGACTACCTTGTATAAAGGAATAACTACACTTTTCAAAGAAATACACATGGCAAGATCACAAGTCAAACATATCAAACATTAAATCGGGCAATGAGGCTCTTATTTCAGACATACTTCTCACATTTGTAATTTTCGTAGCATGGGTAATGTACGTGTAGAGGAAAGTATAAAAAACAAGACAAATAGTGCAACTACCTTTCCGGTATGCTGTCACCTGCATTCAATTCAGATTTCACTACTACCCTTTTCTACTACATGTACATTATGTATTGTTTAACTTTCATTATATACCTCACTTAAGAAATCCAGCCATCTGATTGATCGAAATTTGAGTCGTGATTTTAGCCATTCCCGTAAAGAAACGAAAAATGCCAAACCGATTAAAAGCCAGAGAGTGAGATCCCTCGAAATTCTGGTTACCGGGAAAATAATACAATGTTGTTGATAAAATGTTCTTTGAGCGAGCGCGGACATCATACAGTGCTCTTTCCCAACTGATCGAAAGTTTCAGTCTTTTTTCCAGCACAGATAAACAGACAGTTTCTATGAGGTGTTCTTCAAAGAACATGTTTCAAGGAATAGTCACAAAGCATGAATGACCACAAAGAGCCCGTCTGATATCTAAATCCCCTTTCATAGAGCTTAATCTCGATTATTACAGATTTATGAATGGCATTGAAGTCTAGTATTGCATCGAACAGGATGGATTAATACTGTGAATGGCAATAGGGTCATAAAGGCTATACCCCAGTGTGGGAACAGGATAGCTTCAATAGATATTCAATTCAACTAGACATGCCAGCACATTTTATAAATACATCTATAACCAATTAAGACAAAGAAAGATACAGCAGAAAGAGACAAAGATAAAGAAAGAGAGAGAAAGAGGGAGAGAGAGAGAGAGAGAGAGGATACAACAAGAAAAGAGAAGGACTACATGACCAATATTCCACCATGTTACAATAGCTTAATTAATATCTTGACCTTAGAGGGAGCTATACAACATAAAGAGTTAATTATTTATAATTCCATAACTTTAGACTCGATTTCAACCGCAACAACGATCACTGAATATTGTAGGATCGCTTATGCTATCCAACATGTTCATTTGAACCAAATTCATAACCCCATACCAAAACTTTGTATTACCTTTAATAAAACTCTGAACTGCTATGGATTAAGTAAGAGAGGACTTATCCACAAACGAATGTCGTCTTAATAGACAGGTGACCTTTCTATACCACCATGGATTAATTAAGAGAGGACTTATCCAAACACAAATGTGGTCTTTATAGACAGGTGGACTTTCTATACTGATATAGATTAATTAGAGGACTTATCCACAAACAAATGTGGTCTTTATAGACCGGTGACCTTTCTATACTGCTACGGATTAATTAAGAGAGGACTTATCCACACACAAATGTGGTCTTTATAGACGGGTGGACTTTCTATACTGATATAGATTAATTAAGAGAGGACGTATCGACAAACAAATGTGGTCTTTCTATACTGCTATGGATTAATTAAGAGAGGACTTATCCAAACACAAATGTGGTCTTTATAGACGGGTGGTCTTTCTATACTGCTATGGATTAATTAAGAGAGGACTTATCCAAACACAAATATGGTCTTTATAGACGGGTGGTCTTTCTATACTGCTATGGATTAATTAAGAGAGGACTTATCCAAACACAAATGTGGTCTTCATAGACAGGTGGACTTTCTATACTGCTGTGGATTAATTAAGAGAGGACTTATCCAAACACAAATATGGTCTTTAAAGACGGGTGGACTTTCTATACTGCTACAGATTAATTAGAGGAAATAACCAAACACAAATGTGGTCTTTATAGACAGGTGGACTTTCTATACTGCTATGGATTAATTAGAGGAAATAACCAAACACAAATGTGGTCTTTATAGACAGGTGGACTTTCTATACTGCTATGGATTAATTAAGAAAGGTCTTATCCACAAGCAAATGTGTTCTTTGTAGACAGGTGACATTTCTATACTGCTATGGATTAATTAAGAGAGGACTTATCCACAAACGAATGTGGTCTTTATAGACGGGTGGCCTTTCTATACAGGTTTGACTGTATTATATAACAGGTTCGCCACTCCCAAAGAGAGTGAAGATGGCGAGACCTACCAGGGCGATACCTCCGCCCATCTGAAAGACGATGCTCCACTTGCCTGTGTTATGCAGGATGAGTCCGACGATGTAGGTCCCTACAAAGCCCTGGGCAGCAGCCAGGCCATTGCTCATGCCTGATATGAAAATGAAGAAAAAATATATAAAAATAATAATAAAGTTGAATTCTTTTGAATCACGATTTATCTACTAAAGCCTATCTGCACTACTTTGGCCAGGAGGGATTAGACCTCCATACATGGTCACTGACAGGTGGTTATCTCATCAATCAACATAAGAAAAAGGGGATCATGGGGGACCAACGGGTACTGCTTAGGCATTGTTTAATATATACATGTAGAGGGCGCAAGTAGCTACAAGTAGTGCAGTCCCTATTTAACCCATGTGCTCTTTAATGAAAGTCCATGGGATCTGCAGTCACTTTGCTCTGTCTTTCTTTCATTACTAACACATGTTTTGAAGATTACTTTTGAAATACGATTTCGACCTTTGAAATTCTTTACCTTATGCAAAAGTATGTAAAATGTACTATACAAGAAATTTCTAGAAAATGATTATCATCGATTGAGGAAGGACATATCAAGTTCTATTCTGTGACATACAAATACATACAAGGAATACGTAGGTGGCACAATTCCAAAATCATTTTATCAAATCTGAAGAAATACTGAATTTAGTGTGTTCTTCCATGTTTCCATCTTCTTGTAAAGTTATATAATGAGGTAATATTTTGTACCTCACACTTATAAAAAAACAAGAATTATTCATTGTTTGCCCTTGAAAAATGGTCATTCTGGCTGTAGCTGAATTAAAATTAAAAGCAATTCAAGCTGACAACATATACACATGCGATGTATACACAATAAGCACTTACATCAGTGTGAGGTAAAGCATGAAAATCCGAGACAAGATCTTTGACGGTTCACTACAAATTTGACTCTTTTTAATTTTCTCCTAAAACTACCTGATCTTAAACAATATGATGTAGTTCAATTGGGTTTTCTGTAGCACTTTTCTATGTTGGCTCTGTTCATGTGCAGGGCATTCTTTTGAACCAGTACGTGTTATAACCACTGATGAAATCATCCTTAAAAAAAAAACAAGGCTGAATAAATAAAAAAGTAAGTAATAACTAAACAACAAATAATTAAGTAAGCAGGGCCCGTTGCATAAAACTTTAAACCATTGATGGTAACTATGCCATCAATTGCAACTACCATGGTAACAGGGCTCAACAGCCAATCAAAATCAAGGTTTCTATGGTAGTAACCATTGATGGCAATGTGCAACGGGCCCAGATAAATAAAATATTGAGGTAAATGGATCAATCAAAAAACGAAAACAAAATCACTCACCGTGGACCAAACCCGCATGGTCAGGTGCTATATCGAGAGCATTAACGCTGATGCATCCGTTGGAGAATGCCTGGAAAACCAACCACTACCACCATGCATGTCAAAGCCACTGGGTAGCTACCGGTATCAGCAACAATGAAGCACGGGATGGAGAGGCCGATGAAGGTTACGGCCTGCAGAAAAGATCAGAAAAGGGTATGAAAATAAACGATGCAGTGTGTATTTCTATTAAAATTACCCTTTCATGGCAGTTGACATTCCACATTTGGCTCAATAACATTTCATTTCATTTCATTTCGTGTATTTCCATTTCCAACAAAATGTGGGATTGCATTGTACATAGGTCAACAATGAAACTTAACAATATTTGTAATTGGTCTACAGTGTACAACAGGCATATAAAACAGGTTGGTCATGATTCAGAGCCCTATCATAATTATAATGCCAGATGCAGGAGTACAAAGGGAAA
>JAVYIG010018213.1:0-21721 GCA_035222895.1 Strongylocentrotus droebachiensis
AATCAACGTTGATACGTTTTGTGCCAATGTATTTGTGATCGGCTTTGATATTGTTTTTGCTGTTGGTACATTATTTCTCCATTAATTGTAGCAGACTTAGTTTTATATTTCGTGTATCCTCTTTTATTTGTGTGTATATATAATTGTTTATCTGAGTCCATTTATGATATTTGTTCAAATATGTATTTTGTTTGTATTCAATTTATCATTATTATGCTCTTTCTGTTCATCATGATTAGTATTTAACTATTAGACTTGTTTGTGTGTATATATTTGTTTATCTGAGTCCATTTGTGGTATTTGTTCACATATTTATTTTGTTTTTTATTCAATTTATCATTATCATCCTCTTGCTGCTCATTATAATAGGTATTACAAGTCATGGTAATATTATTATACTTATTATATATAAATATTGTATTAATTCACTTCTATGAATATGCATGGGTGTTCGAAATACATGATTTTTCAATTGGTGCTCACGTGATAAAATATTATGGCACTGGGAAAAAAATCTCTGCCAGAGCTCCGAATAGCTTTCACTATTTTTTCCTGAGCAGAACTGCGCATGCTCTATTCAATATTTTCCCACAAGGCACTACTGCGCATGCTCATTGTTCATTGACCAATATTGAGCCAAATTCGAACGCGCAGACGACCCGCTGAGCGAGTCCTTATAATGACTGCTCATTACTGTGTCGCCTGCAGTAACTGCGCAAGTCACTGGTACTTTAGATCCGCGCTAACAGTGGGAGTCAGACAAAAATTACACCTAGAAACTATTTTTGATCAGTAAATTATTATACATCTTATGAAAGAGTATTTTAACCCAAATTATTTGGTATCATTGTTTTATGGTATGCGTTTACGCTTGGATGAGCAGGATATATTGTTTAATTAAGGGTGTGCACAAATTGACTTGCGCCAAATTATGTTTTAATTGATGTTTAAATTTAAAAAAAAAAGGATCGTAAAGAAAAGATATAAAAGAAATATACCAAGCAATTAGTTCGAAAGTATAGTCGAAATTATGTATCTGCGGAGGGACTGGCAACAGTTACTATTCTTCCTCGGATTTGTACTAGGCCTATGCCAGTCCCTTCTCAGACAAATAATATATTTTTATACTATAACATATGATTATTTACGTGTATATGTGTTCTTTTATATGTATCATAATTTATCATGTACATGTATATGATGCACGTCTGTGTATGTATGCACAGACCTGCGGAAGAATAGCGAATGGCTGAAGCAAGGGTCTTGCGTAAGATTGAATAAACTCAGACGTTCAAGCAGTATTTTCTTTCTGATAATAATAACGATAATAATAAAAACTAACAATAATGATAACAATAATAATATTAATAATGGTAGAATTAAGATTTCATCGCCGTATTTTATTTCAATTTTCGGCAATGGTCAGGAATTCACATTTTGTTCATTCAATTTGAAAGATATTGAACAGTATTACGTTAAATCCGATGCTCACTTTTCACCATTTAATTCGAAATTTCTCTTTACGTCTTCCTTCATTTCACGATAGATATGTATTCTTTTTGCTTCATATTCTTATGTATCTATTCATGCGTTTGCTTGTGTAGGATTAATCGTGTATTTAATTTTGAATTCCAGTTAAATTGCGTACTCTCTTCCGCTCTACCGCATATTCCTCTCTCTCTTTATCCATCTGTCTTTCTCTTCATCTTTTTCACATTATACATTTCCAGGTCAATTGGATGCTTATCATAATCATCGGCGTGAAGTTATCTAGTCGTGGTGTTATTTCATTTTTTCATCATCGATTGTATAAGAGAATGTAATTCCGTATAACATTTGCTCCGGGAGCAAATGGGGCAAAGAAAACGCAAGTTTTCTCTGCGTCAACGCACGGAAATTCTGAAACAAAGCAAAAAATAAACAAATGAATAACGATATGTCAATCCATTCTCAGTGATTGTCCATGGTCATTTTGAATGATTATTATTATTATTTTGGTGTTTGGGGTGTTGGGGGTATAAAATATATCGGTGAAATATAATGTCCGATAATATGATATGTTTTTTGTTGTTGATAGTTTTCAAAATGATGAATACACTGTGCACTTTATTTTATACAAAACGTGAAGCACGGCAACTACATTCTCACTACAGTGTGTCCGTTTTTTGTCTTAATTTAAAATCTCGATATACACTTTTAAAAGAAATCGCATGTCCCTTAATTCAGATTATGAAATAATTATGAAAATATTGTATATACTTTGTAACAGAATGACATAGAAGGTTCAATTTTGGTCAATCCGTAATGAAGCTATTGATAGAGTTACAACATTTTGTAAAGATGAACGGTTGATAGGAAACCTAACTGTTGGAGTAAACCTCATGTTAGTTCAATACATTAGATAAATTTGTTATTCCTCTTTATCTAAATGTTAATAATATTCTCTTTTTTTTAATTCAAGATTCTCTCCAAAATTTAGGAATTAACCAACAGCATAAAACGTATAAAATGATTTTTAAACCATTATCATCACAAGCTTAAGCAAAGCATTATTTTGTTACATTCTTGTCGTTGTTGGTGTTATCATGTTCCTTCATACATTTGTTTCTTCTTTTCAAGATTTTCCCTACATTGGGTGTTATGAAAGCGCTTGTTTCAAGAACACCACTTCTCTCACTATTTCAAGCATCAACGAATGCACGGGGGCTTGCAAAAATAAAAGCTCTACGTTTGCTGCTTTAGAATTTGGTCATACCTGTTATTGCGGAGAGTTCAACTGTATTGATCAGTCTGATAAGAAACGATGCGATAATCAATGCGGTATACCGTGTGAGGGAGGTCATGATCTCAAGATGTTGTGCGGTGGGGTGGGACTTATCCAGGTGTACCAAGGTAAGCTTACCCTGGCCCGCTTCCACAGTCATTAGGGACTTTTAGATTTAGACGACGAGAGCGTGGACTGCCGCGTGTGACATTGTATAATGGCACTGGGCCGTGCCCAGCAGTGCCTTAAAAGGACGTCACATTACCTTAAAATGATGTCACACGTGGTGGTCCACGATCTCGTCGTGAAAATCTAAAAGTCCCGAATGCCTCAATCACGTCGAAATGCCTACTCCAAATCGACTGATATGGGGTCATTTGGGGGAAATATTTTTGGTATAGAACATGTTCGTAGTGTCATCAAATTGCACCACCTTACTACTTATTTCATTTACCAGTTTAATACGAATGACTATATTTCAATATTCAGAATGCGAATTGCATGAATTAATTGTTGCTAGGTAGGACAAACATTATGGTGTGTCCTACCTAACAACACGAAATATAGGTAATTCGAATTCTGACTATTGAAATACAATTATTCGCAACAGGTGAATGAAATAATTAGTGACGAGGAACTTAACAAAGATTTTTGCATTATTTTGTATTACATTACGAAAATGGGCTTGATGTCTTGGTGTGATTTATAAATAGGGTTTAACGTCATGCATTATGAATATAATAACATATTATGAGTTTCGGTTTCATACATCAAATTTATGGAAAAATAATAATAATAACTAGACTTTAATTCGTCACTTTGACGAATTAGGTGATACGTAATTATGCTCATGTGTAACATAATGAAGAACGCATTTTCACGATTTCATCTTTCGTTGTAAAATACTTCTCCCATTTATGGTCTATCCATGAGTCAAGTTTCAACTGTGTAGGGCAGAGGGAAACAGAGCAATAGAATAAGAGGGAGGGAAGGCAAAAGAGAGAGAGAGAGAGAGAGAGAGGCAGAGGGTGAAAGAGTAGAGAGAGAGAGAGAGAGGGGGAGAGGGTGAAAGAGTAGAGAGAAAGATATAGATAGATGCAGAGACAGACCAAAAAGGGAGAGGGGCAGAACATGAAACCAAGTAACACATCAATCCATTGCATATTAAGAAACTGAAACATCTTTAAATTGTTTTCCTACTCATTACATATTCTGGACCCTCCAGAACATTCAAAAAAGAAAAGACGATATAAGGTTTCTACCTCTTTTTTACAAAATGAACATACATTTGACTGTGTTAATCGAAAAAGATACAGTTTATCATTACAACATATGATGTTATGTAAAAGTTTATACTGAAATTCCCTGGTGACCATGATTAAGAGTGGTATAGCGCCCCCTTTAGGTATTGGATAGAGATTTGTAGAATCAGGATTTCAGAAAAAGCCGCCTAACACGCACACTAAGAAAATTCTGACATGTCGCCTTTAATTGAATTTGTTACTATGATGATGTCATCGAAATGAAAAACAGTGTATTTATCTTGTAGGCAATTACCTCAGCTACAAGATACCGCAATTTGGAAGAAAATCAGTCAATATTATGAGAAATACACTACATTGTCCATAAATATAATGACGTCATAATATGCAATTTAGTATTTTGACTTCCAAGGCCATTATGATGACGTCAAGATGTACCTATTGGCCAAATGAGATATGAAATCATACCTCCGACTCATACTCTATCTAAATATGAACAAAAATTGGCAGTCCTTATTCATCCCAATGGACTTTTTATAGGCATGTTTTTGCCCATACATGCTATGTATTACAAAAATCGCGCGTGCGGACGGTTATCTTGAACGGACGCTCATTCCGTTATTAAAAGTGATAAAGAGATAAACATGGTATCAAATTGTTCGGAAAATTATGAGGAATATCCTGTAAAAAGTTTTTGTGGAGGAATTATTTTTCGTTCGGCCGT
The DNA here is from genome assembly GCA_035222895.1 of Strongylocentrotus droebachiensis. Lineage (NCBI taxonomy): Eukaryota > Metazoa > Echinodermata > Echinoidea > Camarodonta > Strongylocentrotidae > Strongylocentrotus > Strongylocentrotus droebachiensis. The sequence goes on from JAVYIG010018213.1 coordinate 4,751, forward strand.
GACGAACGAAAACGTGCAAAAATGCGTGTTTTGCGCGATTTTTTATAAAATGCTTATAATGGCCTGAAACGTATGCAAAACAAAATTAAGACGATTTTGAGCAATTTTAAATTTTACGCGCGCGTAAAAGCGCGCACAAACGCGTACGCGCATTTTTGCGTGCATTTATTGACCTTAAATTGACCGGACGGACATTGATCTTAATCCTGATAATTATAAATGAGAATTTCCTTTCCGTTATGAAGATATGATCATAAGTTGATTTTTACAAAATGGCGCCTAGATGACGTCACGATGACCTTGAGTCATTGAAAAGTCATGCAGTTCTAAGTTAGACTAAGATCTATCATCATGGCAAGTTTCAAGATAATGGCTTTATTCATTCTTGAGATATCTTGCGAACAAATTCGAGGAAGAATAATAAAAAATAAATAATAATAAAGAAAAATCTTGACGAAATCAAAAGGTGATACGTAGACTTCGTTACGTATCACCTAATAATACAAACAATACAAATAATAATAATAATTATTGTTATTATAAGGCGCTTTACATGAAAATATAACTTACCAAACAAAAAAATTAAACTATTAACGCGAGAAAGAATTACATACATATATATATTTTTGTTGTGTCACGTCTCATTTCGATAAATTCTCGTCAACCCCATAAAAAAATAAAAAAGATACCCATAATAGGCTCAAAACAAGCATCTTATAAGCAAATACTTAGTAAAGACATTATAGATATTTATAGAATGATTCCTGATGAATTTGACGGGCATCATTATAATGTTATCTTCCTGATTATTCAAATAATTATTCTTCTTTCTTTTTTTCTTTTTTTACATGGAATGCTCTATTTCATTTTCAGACATCACAGATGACACAGAATCCGGAGAGGATGACGCAGGTAACAAGCAATGTTCTTAAACGATTTTAATGCAATCATTTGTATTCTCAGTAACCATAGTGATTGAAAGATCACATTTTAGCTGTGTTTAAGATAACAATCGACGATGCAAATGTGTGTAGAAGTTGTAATTCAAATATTTATGTTACGGTGAGCATTTGAATGCACAGCAATTGGTATTGGAGAATGGTATTGTATACGTCATTCATATATTCTTGTTCATTGATTGGTTAAAAGTGTGTCACATGATAACAAATAAACACACTATTTTGCAAAAAGTACTATTTACAGCTAGCAAAAATTAACACAGAATTAATGTCACAGTGCATTAAGTATGAAAGTAAATTGAACTTCGATCTTGAGTATGAGAATACGACATTATGTTGACATACTATGAGTGGTAGATGCAAAGTTTAAGCAAAATGTATAGCAAAATCGTTTACCTAATCAATGAACAAATAATATATGATTAAAGTATATACAACTAGTATAAACTGCCTTTATTCCAGTCTCGGGATTAAAACTATGGTCCCTCGGTGACTCCAATAGCACTATTGCAATCACCTTTGGCCCATAGTTTTAACCTGAGCCTCTCATGGCAATACATATTTGTTTACCATGAATTTTTCGAAATGTTACTCACTTAAAAAATATTGAAATAAATGATATGACAGTAGCATGCTTTTAACTGTTTATTATGATACATAGTAGACATCGTGGTATTCATCAATTCATGATTGTATTCAAACTCATTTCCATGAAAAAGTTGCAACGTAGTGAAACATCATTAAACAGAATCAAACACTTTGTAACATACATAATTATGACAATAACAGAGACGCTGGTCTATACGAAACTATACGAGGCAGTTAAAATCTACTTAAGTATGAACAAGTCTCGTTATAAATAATTGTATAGCTTTATTTTCAAGCTGTTGTATTGATTGTTTGTAGTGTGAATTTCTTTTTTGTTTAGGACTCGTTCTCGGAAGGGGGATTATCCTAACAGTTGCCATAGGTGCCGTAATCTTCATCACGGTTGCTTTTCTCATATGTCTCGGCGTGGGGCTGGCAGGAAGGTAAAAAACATCATCATCATCACATTGAACTAAATTGTCTGTATCAACAACACTGTTTGCATCATCATCGTCACCATCATAAGTAATAATTATAATTATCATTATAATCACAAATACTCATGAATCGTTATTTTCACCATTATCATCATCATCATCATCATTTTTTAAAGTTATTATCATGATATGTTATTAGATATTCATCACACACGGTGCTCAATAATTGCGATATTACCATGATTAATCTGACTTGAACTTGGGTTTCGACTTTGAGTAATTTATAAAGACAAACTACATGGCCAATCGTTATTATTTTCTAAAGGATTGCCTCATTTCGTCTTGACGTGACACTAAATAAACACAACACGTCTTAAACTGCCATCAAGCTTTAATTCAATGTAATTCTTTTCAATATCATTTGCTAGACGGAACAGAAGTCAAGATCAAAGGCAGAGGCCAGTTCTGCAAGCCGATTTAAACCAAATGTCAAACGTAGAGATGACCTCTCTCAATGCGCGTGATCGACGCTGTAGGCAAAACAACCAGTACAGCTTTTCTGATTGTCGTCATCTAAACCCTTCCAACACCAGCACCGGTTCTACAACTCCTCTTGTCGCAACGCAGCTGTCGTCCGACAACGAGTACGACCACATCGCTTCGCGGGGTCGTATTCCACCCAACGCGGGAAATTTGAAAGCCCCGCTGCGCTCCCCAGCACCTCGTTCGCATCCTGCACCGTTTCCGATTGGCCACCGGAAAGGGGACCATAGCTGTCAAGACGGTGGTGATATTTGCAGTGGCGTTTCTTCCTCGGAGATTGAAAGTGGTGCTGAAAGTAGTTGCCGCCGTAATGAGCTTAAATATGAGATGGCTTCTTCCAGTCCCGGTTTATATTTCACGCTCGAGACAAGTGAAAATCAAAGCAAGTTTGAGAAAGATTCACAAATGGGAATGAAGGCTCGGCGAGGAAATCTTGAAAACATACCGAGTTGCCCTCGTGAGAAAAATGCTGGGGATGACAGTTCTTTGTATACGTATGCCACGGAATCAAGATGCCAAGATGACAATGTTTATGATGTCATATCTGACACGCAAAATCTACGTAAAAATCATAACCGCTAGTCCATAACAGGCGTTAACATTACTGTTTGTTTGTTTGATTACTTGCTCCTGTTTTGTAAATAATTATACCAGCACATTCATGTCTCCTCATATATTAGAGACAATTGGTTAAAATACAAGTCCACTCCACTGAAAATTTGAGCTGATTAGATAGACAAAAATCTAAAAAGCCCAAATATAACTTGGTTTGGGAAAATGGTGCTGAGACTTATTTTCTATAATTTTGTTTAATGAGCAACAGACAAGTAAATCGTCGAGCCGGTTCCCCCCCCCCCCCCCACCCACAATGCATCTATTGTGACGTAGGCACTATAAACATGACTGACAAAGAAAGCGGACAAAATATACAGTTCCTCAGGTAGACAAAGGAACATCCCTTCACTGCTATTATGTAACAATGTGTAGAACAGGTGTCACATGTATATTCACCTGTTCTACACATTTTTACATGATAGCAGTGAAGGGATATTCCTTTGTCTATCTGAGAAACTGTGTATTTTGCCCGCTCTCTTTGTCCGTCATGTTCATAGTGAGGGCCCTCACACCACATATTCGTAACGTAACTACATTAATGCATACATCTTTGTGAAGTGCCTCGAAACAAACTATTTCATTCACCTGATAAGGATGACAGTATTTCAACAGTCAGAATGCAAACTGCATATATTAAATGTTGCTAGGTAGAGCAAGCCATGATGTTTGTCCTACCTGGCAACGACTAATGTTGCAGTTCGGATTCTATTGTCTTTTGAAATACTATTATTCTTATCAGGTGAATGGAATAGTTTGTATCGAGGCACTTCACAGAGACATTTGCATTCAATTTGGTTACATTACGAAAATAGCTTTTTGTCAGAATGTATACTGCTGGCACTTTAGTTTTGACGAGCATACGTCGCATTCGTGTGGCAATTTCAATGTTTTGCTCGAAGTAGCCTAAAAAAAACTCACTCTTAAAAATCACCTGATTGAAGTACGCCCGTGATATTTGGCAGATTTAACCTTTGATTCATTTACAACATGCTATAATTTTCTAAAATTGGCGTGGACTTAATTGGGCTTTAAAGTAGATATTCATCGATTAAAAAAACTAACTTTATTTTCATTATTGCAAAGTTGAAACTTTAATAAGGTTATCAAAATTCAATGCTTGAACATTCGAAGTAATGATTATCATAAACGCTTACAAAACGCTTAAATACAGCCCCGGCATAGCACCTAAAGAGCTCTTCGAACGCTACTGAGATGTGTGAGATCACAGTATGGACACGATTTGCACAAGCAGACGATGTCCCATGACATCTCACACATTTTCAGGGCCTGTTTTGTCATCATCTCTTGAGTTCTTTCTCTTTCTTTACTACCATCAGGCTAAATGTATAATCTATTGCCTCACTTTAAACCCCGCGCATGGTTTTATTTTGATGACAAATGCAGCGATACAAAAATAAAGGAATCTGTCGCTTGTAAACAAAATAAGACGCCATTGTATATTCAGCTGCACACACCGCGGTTTGTTCGGCGGTTCAAGAGGGAACAAATGCCGTCCTCATTATCATTCCGAGGGGTTTTCAATTGGAAAGTCTGGTTTCTTTTATTGTTAATTAACCCCTATCCTGTGTATTTACAAGCAAAAGATTTTAGTTATCAGAATCGGGTCATATCCCCTTTTGAATGGTTTGACATGCCATTATATTTATATACACTAAACTCATTATAATTTGACAAATAATAGCTTTGCAATTATGTTCATTCTTTATGGGATGTCGTCTGCTTGGGCAGTATTGGCCCATATAGTGACGTCATTAAAACTTCGTTATTTTTCCGTCGAATCTCTCGTATACCCCAGCTGCTATGGAGGTGGTTGTATTTTTATTTTTATTAATCAACCGATATGTAGTTGACCTAAAACTTATACGATGGCCATCTGTTAGCTTTCCAGTTTCTAGTGATACATTAGTTGACATATTTGTGATTTTCTTTGAATTTCTCCTTTAAAGCAGGGTGAGCTCCCGTCGTTATCAATTTTGCAGGAATACCAAAGACATTATAAACAAAGTGAATCTCGACAATATTTTGTATTATTTTGGGGAATTTTTTTTTTCTGGAAAAAATTATATAATTTATCTAATTATCAATGCATAATTTTCTTTCTACAACCCGTTTACAAAAAAAAAATCGAAACGACAATTTGTTTACCCCAGAAACTGGAAAAGCGATGTGTACAAAATGATTTATGTTACAACTTTATGTGTTACCTACATTATTAAAACGTATCTTTTTTAAGCGCTCATTTTGATCTGGACTTATTTTTTAGTTCGGTATCGGCGGTATAATACAAAAAATGTCAGCCATCTTCATGATCAAAGATTTGCAGACATAAACATTAATGTCAAGTGTCGATACGAAACAATGCCACTCTTACTTATGCGCGATTGTCTTCATGTTTTCTTTTACCATTTTCATTGTAAGTATGCTTAATAAGTAGACTGACTTAAACATAACGACTATTTAATTAGCTACCAATGAACTACAATGTAGTTACTAACAGATGTACAATATTCCTTAAGCACTAGTGGTGGTCACGAATTCTTGTTAAAAACGTTCTATAAAAATTATATTGACATTACTAGGCCGTGTAGCTTGGCAAATGCTGGTTAACGCCATCTACGTGTTCTTTTGGACAACTGCACGTTAACGAATGGACTTGATTGATGGTAGTCAGCGACTTAATCTCTACATGGTCAGCGTTCGCGAAACAGACCGAAGTTCTCATCATGCTTCGGTTTCGCGTATGTTGCACGCACGTGATTGCTGCGATCGCGTCGTCCGTAGTCGCGTTTTGCCCCAAGTCAGGCCACGGGAAAGACACCTAGGCCCGAATTCACAAAGCAAGGTTTGAGCTCAGACCAAGGTTTGAGGTCAAACCTCCTTTTGTTTCGCCAAACCTCCTTTTGTTATTTACAAACCTGGTCTGTAAATAACAAAAGGAGGTTTGGCGAAACAAAAGGAGGTTTGAGCTCAAACCCGGTCTGAGCTCAAACCTTGCTTTGTGAATTCGGGCCCTAGTCTCGTCAGTTTACACCCCTTTAAAGTAGACACACGAAGAATCAAAAGTGTTTTGAATTGATGCAAAACTCATATCATTGCGAAAGAGAAGCCTTACTGATCAAATACAACAACTTTCCTCTTCAAAATATGTTTGGGGCCCGCAGTAATCAACTCTCAAAAATGTTAGTTTCGAGATCCGGATTTTCTGCCTTCAGCGGTCCTTTGTAGAGCGTCAATATTTGTGACGTCACACACGGGACACGGCTGGATAGCTGCAGACTAATACACGCGCAACTCCGGTAGGCGGCCGGTACTGAGCTGTTTGTCCAGTGTGTGACGTCACTATTCAGAGCTCGCTACGCTCGTGTGTTTGGCTTACGTTCAGGGGCGTTCGGGGGTCTAAGAAGGGTCTTGAAAAATTGCATTTTACGCCTTTCCATGATATTTATATGATTTCTCAGCAAATTATTCGTGTTTTTCAAGAGAAAATCTTTCCATCCATATGTAATTTGTTCTAATTATCAGTTGTAGTGAATATTTCTTTGTGTAGCTCCTTTAAGGGAGGACATATGAGCTGGATTCAAACTCGCATAAACCGACCGTTCATTATCGTATAGGATATATATACAATATTATGTTGAAATCGCCCTTTGGTTAATTTGCGATCGAGATATACATATTGTGGTGGTTATTAGATTGAATTTGATTTATTCACCACTTTCATAAAAAACATGCAGAGTTTAAAAATACAATAAAATTTGTCATTAATACAAACACAGATAATCCAATATACTGGAAATACTCTGAAAGAAATAACGAAGTTGTTGGAACATCTAAAATGTTACATAAACTTTTAGGTAGATGATCCTCCCCAAAATGCAAAAATAGGGACAAAGAAATAATACTATAACACATTTGTAATTACACATATAAAAAAGTGCGGTTTTCAAATGCAAAGCTTCTGCATCAGGTGAAGTTTGAAAGTATGCTTTAAAACTTTTAAAGATGCACACTATTTACGTTTGGGGGTAGTTTTCTCCAGATAGTGGGTCTTTGGCATAAACATAAACTATTTGAAAATGAAGAATGACCATAATATATTACACGAGTTCCTGCAGAAATCCCGGTACTATATCTATGAATATCTTTGTTACTCTGAAAGGTATTACCACAACAAAAATTTGGCAACAGGTTATGATGATATATGAATACATAAAAGCACAGAGTTGAAAATCATGTAGTAATGAAATTGGGAGAATATTCAATTTAAAAAACAGAGGTCTGCTCGGACTTAAAATGGCACGTGGCAGATTATACGAACTGCTCTCTTTTGCAGTAGGAAGATATGATCAAGTAAATTTGTGTACAAATACCCTATATAATGTTACAATAGGATAGGCAAGGCCAGATTAGTGAGTTATATAACGTTATAAGGATATTGTTTATAGACGTGTGTTGTCCAATTAATATCTTTATCAATATCAATACCTAAGAACTTTGTTAAATGTGTTATGTTAAATCACATTTCTATTCAAATATTTTTCAACTTCACTGGCACATGTCTTTGGAAAGTTAAACAACATAATATGTTTGTTTGCATAGTTAAGTTGCAGCTTATTTGCATTAATCCACTTATCAACTTTTATGAGTTTGTTCAGATGTTGGGTCAGGCATTCAACATTGTTATGCTTATAACATATATTTTTGTCGTCTGCGAATAATATAACATTCAAAATGGGAGAGACTGATTTTAAATCATTTATATACATTAAAAAGAGTAGTGGCCTATGACCCATGCGGAATGCCTGAGGGAACTGATTTTAACTTTGAATTTTGCGGATTGGAAACAGTCAAGTGTTTGCGATCAATTAGAGGGTAACACCATGAATTCTATAATAATAAGGTTTAAAGGAGAATGTCATAGTGAATTGAATCAAAAGCTTTCTTAAAATCTTGAAATATACTACAAATAATTTTGCCGTTTAAATTTGCCGTTGAAACGTGTATTAACAATATAAAAGAGAACTCGATCAGTTGAATATCTGACCCTACATCCAAACTGCTTATTAAAAGTATACTATTTGTATCAAGAAAATTGAGTAGTCTGGTAAATATGCATGTGTCACAGATGTTAGAGAAGAGTGGAAGTAATAAAATATGAGAATAAATCTTTATTCGCTTTTGATGTATGGGAATTATTTTTGGCAATTTTCACGTCAAATATTTCGTGTCAAATATTCCTACCAGTAATATACACTTTTTTAAACAGTATTCTTGAGTCGCTATTAGGCAAAAAACTCGGTATTGTTTTAATTAGCACGACTATTGGAGTGCCGTAGTAGTTTGCAAGCAATACTTGACGCTATGCATAACAGTGTCTGCACTGTAAGACTATAATCACAACATACTGTATTGGCTCTGTAATTAAACTTGTCAGATTTAGGCTCTGTTCAAGTCTTTAGGATTTGTCAAATTAGTAGTATGTGACTGCAGACTAGTACAGGAGCATGTTAAGCACAATATTTTAATGAATAGAATGCAGTCTGGTTACTTAATCCAGTCAGGTAACCGAGGTTCGAGTCTAGTTCTTAGTTATTAAAGTAGTCTGGCTCTCGATAGATCGTATATTGAACTCATGCGCATGCATCATGTGTAATATTAGGGACTTTTAGATTCGCACGAAGACAATGGGGATTGCTACGATCGACGTCCTTTTAATGCACTGCCTTGAATGGATGTCACACGTATCAGTCCACGCAAATCTAAAAGTCCCTAATGTCTTGCCAAAGTACCTTAGTGCTAGTCTGGTAATCGAACCCTTAAAGTTGATACTCTAAGACAATCCCAAATACTGAGATAGTTACATAAATAGAAAGCTTTTAACCCCCATAATAACACCAAATGGTGTCCACCCGACAAAACAAGTTTAGAATAATGAATTTATTCGAGTAAACTCTACCAAAATATCTAAGTCTGAAACCCGGAAGAGCACGTAGAGTCGGGCCTCTATCCGTGACGTCACGAACGGGAGTCATGGGCTCAGTGAGAGTGAATGGCAGTGATATCCCTACGTAAATGCTATCCTGTCAGAGCTTAGATTTGTTGTTGTTAAGGAGTATATTTGATGGATTTTCTGTTTTCATTTGAATGAATAATAACGAAGCAACATTTTCCAGTCGCTGTTTTCTTTTTGTATCCTCATATTCACCTATTTGGTAGAGATTTAAGACGAGTTTACTGCTTAGGAATTAAAGTTAAATCGTGCACTTATGAATAGGCGGATGCATTATATTGTCATCAGATGAACATGAGCAGTTTTGTAAAACGAATAGGTCGAGAACTATGATAGTAATTATCATAGATGTGTGTGACTGCCTCAAAAAAGGATACGGTACCAGTTAAACATTTTATGTTGTAAAATATCAAACTTGAACGAGATCATGCAAGCGCGCTTCCTCTATAATATTTTGGCGAGTGATGCGGCTCTTGCATGAACGTTCGTGGAGCGAGCAGAATCGGGAGGTAAGACCAAGCCGCTGCTCTAGGCGCTGCTTGCTTGTGATGGAACGTACGTGCACTAGTTATATGTTTATCGGCAATTGCAAGAGAATGAAAGCGACGTTGCCAGCTAAGAAAAACAACTAACAAAGACTTGCTCCTGACTACCGGTGTCAGAATTGGTAGATGAAGGATGTTCAGGGCCAAGGAAGGCGAAAGACATGGGAAAAAGGAAGAAGAAACCATCGGGAGATCGCTGTAGTGTATGGTAATGAACTGTGCATGGGTAGACAGCTACTGTTCACTCCGTGCCTGGGCCGATTTCAACACCAAAACAAAAATTACATGGTGAAAATATCGACTAATAGCACATCGTTGGCATGTATATGTCATAATTTTTAAAAGGGGAATTGTTATTAATACTATGAAGTACTAGGGGAAGGTAAAGAATTGTACATAGAATTATGATTTATTAGAATTTTCAGCCTTTGAAAAACAAAAATATGCAGAAAATCGTATCACTCTGCACATGTTTGCTATGGAACATCCGGGTACGTGAATATACTCTCTCCCGGACGTGAGGTCATAAATAGTAGACCAGCGTCGTGACTGATTTTCTATGCAAAGAGAGGCGGATATTTTAGACATTTCAATTGAGGATTTCGAGTAGACAGACTTTTTTTGTGATATACTAAGTAATTGAAAAACTTAAAAATACATATACTTGCCGTAGGTAACAAATTAAGGGACATTTATTTGCTTAGAGTATCAACTTTAACTCTTTGATTGAGAGTCATTTATTAGTGAAGAAACCACTATCAGTGCAAACCAGAAAAAACGAAACCGAGAATTATCGATGTTTTATCATTACTAAATCACAATCATACTTAATAAATGACACATATTTGTAAAACTTAGATCCCCCTCTTTCATTTTGATGCAACTCATATGATGCATATTTCACGCATAAGTAATTAAAAGCAATAAGAAGGAAGGAAACCAAAAAGTCATTTGGCGGGCGTTATCTAAATTTCGAAGAAAATTCACATTTCAAGAAAGTTCATTTTCTGCCCTTTGATATGACACCTCAATCAGGAAAAATGAGCCAGGAATAACAAAGTTCTGTTTGTTTTAAGTGATGCTTGCATTTCCATAATTTTATTAAACGAATTCACTTTCACCGGCTGTCTACCGTCGCAACAAACGGAATTGACAAAAGTCCGTTTCGTTGACGATCAGCCATAGACGAAAAGACTTCATGCATGGCTGATTGTCAACGAAACGGAATTAAGTCTGTTGTCAATTATGCTTGTTGCTACGGCAGGCAGCCAGTGAAAACGCACTTTTAAAATCAAATTATGGAAATGCAAACATCATTTTAAACAGACAGAACTTGGTTATTCCTTGCTCATTCTTCCTGATTGAGGTGTCATATGACAGGGCAGAAACTGAACTTTCTTGAAATGTGAATTTTCTTCGAAATTTAGATAACGCTCGCCAAATGACTTTTTGGTTTCCTTCCTTCTTATTGCTTTAATTACTTATACGTGAAATATGCATCATATGAGTTGCATCAAAATTTTCTAGAAATGTGATTTGTCCCCTCTCTTCAAATTAATTGCAATCACTCATGTGTGGATTATGTATCATATAAGTTCCATCAAATGAAAGAGGAAGATCTAAGCTTTACAAATATATGTCATTTATTAATTATAATCGTGAGTAAGTTATGATAAAACATCGATATTTCTCGGTTTCGTTTCTTTCTGGGACGCACTGTACAGCGACGCTTTCATATCATTGCGTTGTATGTCAGGGTGACAGTAGGGCGCTTTAGCAACGCGACGGAAGCAAAGAAGACGGGAGAAGTCACTCAACCGAGATCGCCCTGTATTATGTTCCCGTCTTAATTTGTAACGTGTTTATAGAGCGCTTCTGCAAACACGACGTAGGGCAAAGACGAGGGTAACCGAGAAAAATAATCAATCATGTGCGAACCAGAATTTTCTCCGTCTTGTTGATTTTCATGGCCGTTCTCAGCCATAATAGCGTTCGTTCCCTAAACTCGATGGAAGAGTTGTATCGCCGTACAATAGAACATTTTCGTAATGTAACCAAATTTAACGCGTAGGTCTTTGTGAAATTCCTCAATACAAACATATTTCATTCACCTGATAAGAATAATAGTATTTCAATAGACAGAATCTGAACTGCATACATTATTTGATCTCGGTTGAGTGAATTCTCCCGTCCTCTTTGCCTTCCGTCGCTAAAGCGCCCTACTGAGGACGCTACATACCTTCCTCTCTTTCGATAGTTTGTTTATGTTTTATGTATTTATTTATATAAACATAAAACTAAAATGTATTAATGCTTTAGAATAAATTAGTTTATATCCAAAATAGCATTTGTTCTGTGTTTTGCTTCCTAAAATGTTAAATAACGATAAACTCCCTACTCACTATGAACATGACTGACAAAGAAAGCAGACAAAATATACAGTTCCTCATGTAGACAAAGTAACATCCCTTCACTGCTTGTACGTAAAACGTGAATATGCATGTGACACCTGTTCTACACATTTGTACATAATAGCAGTGAAGGGCCGTTCCTTTGTCTACCTGAGGAACTGTATATTTTGTCCGCTTTCTTTGTCTGTCATGTTCATAGTGACTGTCGCTTTTTTGCGGATGAAGTAAGTGAGAAGAAATTCATAGGGTGTGGAATGTGCCTGCCAGAATAACTGCACATCCCAGTACAATACGGTTTAGAATGTGCTTGCCAGAGAAAGTATGTGTGGTACTCTAATAATCTTACAGTTGTCACTAAAGAAATGGGTGACAATTGAAAAAAATGGTAATACGGTTGAAACACAGTAGGGTAAGTATATGCTGCACCCGATTTTTAAAAAGTCCATGTACCTTGCTGCCCAGGTCGGAATTCCAGTTGAAACCAGTAGGCAACTGGTACCAGTTAAAACCAGTAAGTCAACTGGTACCAGTTGAAACCAGTAGATTCAACTGGTTTTTAATATGGAAATTGAAACAACGCTAACTGAGACCAGTTGATTTACCAGTTCAATTACCAGTTGATTTACCAGTTCAATTACCAGTTGATTTACCAGTTGAATTTCCAGTTGAAACCAGTAGGCAACTGGTACCAGTTAAAACCAGTAAGTCAACTGGTACCAGTTGAAACCAGTAGATTCAACTGGTTTTTAATATGGAATTTGAAACAACGCTAACTGAGACCAGTTGATTTACCAGTTGAATTTCCAGTTGAATTACCAGTTGATTACCAGTTGATTTTTCAGATGATTATCCAGTAATCAATCAACTGATAATCAATAATCATTATTAGCATCAGGCCACCAGATCTGGTCGTAATAAGGCGACAACATAATCGAACTTTGTTGACTCTACCGAGACGCCTCTTATTTGAAACTGAGCCTAAACCTTTGCAAATCAAATATCAGGATCATTTGCCCAAAATGGTGGAAGCGTTAAGCTAACAAATGAGACTTATTAGGTAATACACCGCTATCGGTATCAGGTATGATAAGGACCATGACAAGACAAGATTAGATCAACAGAACAAAAGAATTCTGAGTCACGTCGGGAACATCTTCAGTTTAGAAATGTTAAGTTATTCAAAGGTCAAGTCACTACATCGTTGATGAAGTTTCGCGAGCTCTTAAACCCAGCAGTAGATTGACTGATTGACCGTGTGGATGGCATTCACCTCTCGCTACTTCAACTAAAGGTAGGCTGAACTTATTTATTTACTAATGTATTTGAATATGTTCATATCAACAGCTATTGAGTAATAATAACAATGATTTGATGCAACATTGAACTTGTAATACTAAGACACATACTGGCCCGAATTCACAAAGCAAGGTTTGAGCTCAGACCAAGGTTTGAGCTCAAACCTCCTTTTGTTTCGCCAAACCTCCTTTTGTTCTTTACAAACCAGGTTTGTAAAAAACGCGTAAAACGCGTCGTATGACGCACATAAACCTCGGTTTGTCGTCAAACCTCCTTTGTGAATTCGGGCCAATGTGTCTATATGCCACTGAAGTTAAACTCGCATTAAAAGATTGAAAGAGGACTTCAGGTAAGATGCCAATAATGTACATCACAATAAAAGGGAGTTTTCGCAAACTCATTGCGGACGGAAAGTCTGCGGTTCGTGTGCAAAATCGAGAAGCTACTATAGTAACAGCGGGGTGACCGCTGAGGTACTGAAATCCAGAATGGGTTTTAACCAAATCTACGGGCGTTCTCAGTGACGCCCCAAGTGAATCAAGTGCCTCGATACAAACTATTTCATTCACCTGATAATAAGAATAATACTATTTTAATAGCAGAATCCAATCTGCATACATTAATTGTTGCCACACTTATTACAAGCAGTTTGCATTCTGACTATTGCGAATACTAGACGGGTGAATGAAATAATTTGTATTGAGGAACTTCACAAAGACTTATGTTTTACATTTGATTACATTACGAAAATGGTCTATTCCCTGCCACGTAATACAGTACAGACAAGACTACACGACTAGCACAACTTGTCTCGACCAAGCCACAAAACGGCTTTTTATCAAATGTCAACAATTTATCATCAAGTTTTAAAACAATTCATGTTATATCCATATTCATGTTTTTATAGTTCACAAAAACAATAATCGGAAAACAAACAAACCAAAGAGCCGTCCGCGTCAGGGGCGGAGCAGAAGGGGGGGGGGGGTTAAATCCTCCTTTGGGCTGCCCCACCCCCCCCCCCCTAAAGGAAAAGTTTTGTTGTGGTGCCTTCTATCCCCCACCCCCGGAAATATTTGGTTGGCAATTTGTTCAAATGGAACAATAACATTTAGTGCTCACTCCCCCCTACCCCCCCCCCCCTACATCCACCCCTGACGCGAATCTTCGTGTTTTTTTTCTTTCTTCTGATGGGCGTTCACCATCGGCATAGCTTCTGCTTGATGGAATGTGAAGCCTAGCTTGCAAATGGCCAATATCATATTCGCTTGTTAAAGAAAAACACTCAACTGATAATGTAACATATATTTGTTGTTCATTTACAGATCAATACGTACGCATTCACCGAAAAGCGAAACCACGTATTGTATCGAGGACGGTCCGTTTGCGACGGCCGTAAACCTGAGTGCTCTGCTACCGCGAAGGTCTGTAAGTTGCTGAGCGAAAACTCGCTAATATTTTAAACTTGATGTGGTAAAACCCTGAAGCCGCTTTTCCAAGCTGTACTGGGATGTGTTGTGACAGCAGGTGAAGGTGCAGACAACAAAAGGGTGTATAATTTCTTTATACAGTAAAACAGTGACGTGCAAGTAAAAATCATGCTGCTATATCATACTGGAACCTACAGAACGTTCCAACCCTGTAATGACAGGGAGGGCGGCCATCTGGAAAGCAGCAACCTGTTGGGGGCAGTTACTGCAGTGGCTGGGTAGTTGATTCGAGATGCGAGTGGTCCGGGGGTAAAATTAGTACTTATAAGAGTATATTGTTGCCTCAGGAACAGAGAGCTTGAGTGTGTGGCACTATGAATATGACTGACAAAGAAAGCGGACAAAATATACAGTTCCTCAGGTAGACAAAGGAACATCCCTTCACTACTACTATGTAAACATGTGTAGAACAGGTGTTACATGCATATTCACCTCTTTACATAATAGCAGTGAAGGGATGTTCCTTTGTCTACCTGAGGAACTGTTTATTTTGTCCGCTTTCTTTGTCTGTCATGTTCATAGTGTGGTCACTTCTATGTATGTAGCTTTAGTTATGATGTGATGCAGATATATTGACTAGCTGGTGGTGTATTCTAAAGAGCATGGTGCTTTGTCCTAGAAGACGACGTGTGTGTAGTTTATCCCATAATGTGGGTCATCTCCAAACAGCTCCTTATCCTTGATTAGTCTACTGTTTTCAATACTATCGTTCACATATTCACTGTTTGTATTATTAGATCCGTCTCACACTAAACTTCTTGACTCGCCAAATAAAATGCGGACCGTGTTTATTACTGGGAGCAGCCGAGGCATCGGGCTGGAGTTTGTACGTCAGTTAGCTCTCCTTCAACCAGGCCCGAAGTTTATCTTCGCTTCCTGCAGGGCACCGCATCGTGCTAAGGTATGCACAAATGAAAACGAAATAAAAAAATAAGATAGATTAAAAGACAACAGGAGGTGGTGTAGTATAGTGGTCTATTCATCTGATTCTCAATCGTAGGGTTTAGGGTAAACATACTAGCCATGTACCAACGTCAACTGCCACTACATTATCTATATTTGCCCCTCTCCATCCAGGTTGCTGGTAATTGGTAATAATCATGAAAATAATTTCAGTGCCCTCGGGAAGAACAGCATTGGTGCGGATGAGGTTTCACTGGCTAAACACACAATTGAGATCATTGTTTAAAGGGTTCAAACATGCAGAGCTCGACCGATATATTACCCCCCCCCCTTTTTTTTTTGGGGGGGGGGGAGCCATTTGTGTTTTAAATGCTAGCCCTAATGACTCGTGTGGTAATTAATTATTTATAATGATGCTGCCATTTACGTTTTTAATCATTAACTTTTTCACAGTATTTCAGATGAAATAAAAAAAATGCTGTGAATTAAATGGGAATTAGCAATTAACCCATTGCCTACTGGAACCGGGTGGCTCCTGTATTAAGCCTATGTAAATGTGAGAATCCAGTAGTCAACGGGCTAAAGTAATACCATTCCCTTTGAACCTATAGGAACTCCAAGCTATTGCAGCTGCCCACGGAAATGTCAAGATCTTGGAGATAGGTAAGCCCATTTGCAGATTGTTTATATCGTTATAGAGTGCCGAAGCTGTGACGTCATAAAAATCTAATTTTAGAATCTCTCCAAAAAAAAAATCTTCATTTTCCGAAAGAGCATCCAAAATAATGTCCAATTGTCTAAAAACCAATTGAATATGTTAAGTATTGGCTGAGATATGACCATCTGAATAAAAAGATTTCCTATAGGAAGCCAATGTTATTTGCTCTGGCTCCTAATGGTTATGAACCAGAGCAAATAACACTTTGATGACGTCACACTTCACCACTCTATACCCGTCGCAAACTAAGAGTCGGTTCACTGACGTAAGCTTGGGTCAACGACTGACTAGTGAATGTTTTAGCGCCAAGCATGTGAGAATGCAATATTACAAAGCATGACGGTAAAGGCAACAGTTAAAACATTGCGCTGAATTACTGACGTGTGTGTTGTTTTTCTTTCAATTGCTTGATTGGCGCAGGTATTAATGGAATCGAAA
>JAVYIG010018214.1:0-21717 GCA_035222895.1 Strongylocentrotus droebachiensis
GCTGAATGATGGGGATATTGCAAAGTAATGTTCTAATGCTACAAGGGCATCCGCCGTCCCCTTGAATCAACGAACCTACATTTCGTATAGTTCCTCGTGCAAAATTGCATTTTCTAGCACTTGTAACCATGCAATCTGGGAGTCACACCTTCATTTTACGTAATTTTCGACCTTTTTTTATAGTTAAAATACATTTGTCCTGTAAATGTGATTTAGGAAAGTAGCAACCGCCCTTGAAGATTCTCCATTTTTAATAGGGAAAGTAAACCCTCTTTTCCCCGATTGCAAAAAAAAAGGGGGGGGGGGGGGTTGATCTCCATCATGTCACTTTTTTACCCGGGTGTCCCTGGTTGCTGCTCTGTTATTTTTAGATTAAAGAGACCAAGGAGGACGAGAAGGGGTGAGGGAGTTGTCATCTTTTAAAAACTTCTTTCATCATTTTATTCTCTGTAAGTTTCTCTATTATTCTCCGTCTCTCCTTGTTTTCCGATGGGGGCGCCCAAGTGGCGCCCAGGTGTCTCTTGTATTCATATACTTCTATACCATTTCTATAGTTCTATGTTATTTCTATACTATTTCAAAACAAAGGTACACATGTAAGTGATATACAGCGAATTCCCCTGTTCTTTAACCTGCCTGAGAGGGTACCCCATCGAGGATGAGTCAGTTTTTTTCCATCACTGCATGGGCATTCTTGGCAAACGAACCTGTCTTTAGATTATACAACGTTGCATCGTTTGTGGAACTGCGTCATTGAAAACCATAGCAAATCAACCTGTTCCGTTGGTCAAACCCAGCTGGCTAGGTAAGCCTGTGGGTTTTTAAATAAACTCAATATAAATATTTAGATGATTTGAGATATTATTACCATATCTGATTTGGAAAGGGTGTTTAATAATACAGTGAGTCAGAAACGTCGAAATTAATGCCAGACTGCACATCGTGAGTGGACACTTTCTCGGAACGAATTCAGCAATGAGCTCGTTTTTTTCTCGTCAGGACCAATCAGAAAAAGTCAATACTCGGTCTTTAATGATGATGACAGTATTCTTAATTTAAAAAAATCATCTGCTGCACAATGACTGTTCAGATTGCAATCGAACTTTATAGGTCCAGAAGTACATTTCGTTTTACGGGTGGTTAACACAGAAACTGGGTCGGGGAGAGGGGTTGAGAAAAAAAGGAAGCCAGCGGGCTTTCAAGAACAATAGAAGAGAGTGATAGAGCCAGACAAAAATGGTAGACCATTGAACGTAGAACTGTGTAATCTTTTGAGTATGTCACGTTAATTATTGTACAGGAACTATATACAAATCGCATGCATATTCATCAGTCTGTGCTATAGCGTTCTCGAAGAAGCTAACTAATCAAAAATAATGTCACATCTTATAAGCTCATCTGTCATCTGCACATTAGTTAAAAGGAAACCATTCATGATGTCTTGTCTGATCCTTATAATCTTATGAGTAAACGACCATTGCTGCTTTCGCGTGCCAGCAAGTGTTATTTTCCTTATATGAATATATGAATGAGGATGCGATAGTTTAAGGCAATCACAATGTTGGGCTTGTCTGTTCGAATTTTATTTTCATCACATGAAACCCGTCTTTTGGAATGTCATGAGCCATGTCCATTGTTTCATTAAACAACATAGTGCCAGGTTGGCTTGAATGTTGTTACTGTACTTGGCTGTTGAGGTTTTTGACAGAGGAAAAAAGGCCTTGAACTATAAAACAGTTAGTGCGATTAGAAATTGAATTAAGCTCACACCCCCTTTAACCCTCACTTTTAAAGGCACACTCGTTCTATATTTTTTCATGTTAATTGTTACTCTCATTCCAGCGTAGTCGATGTTCAAACACATCTTGACCGGAGACACAACGTACGTAGGATCGAATACCGGCACAGCACTTTTGTCCTTCAGTGAGGCATTTTATCTGCATTGCTTCTCTCCACCCATGTGTTACGTGGCCGGTAGCTATATAGGATGCTAAAGTCGTTGAGGTTTACTGGACATTTCGTATGGTACCTGGCCGGAATGGTTCGCAGGGGGTGACGAATGTGCGCACACTATGTGCTGGAAAGTTTTTTTTAATCAATTCCAGTTCTACATAATTACTGTAAAAGACAAATCTATGCCTGTTCTTCCCATTCCTATCCGGGCCAGCGGGTGGCCTCAAACTTGTTCTTGACACGCTGTAGGATACCAATCGCCTCTAGTATTTCCTAAATCTAGATTATCTCCTCACCGGTTCGATTTTAAAACCAGGGGGTGTTTCAAAAAGACTAAGAACGACTTTAAGCTGTACTTAACTATGGCAGGCCATTCATGCCACTGTTTGCTCTCACCGTTTACTGGTATTGGTCTCTCAAGGGATGTACAAATCATGGCCACAAATCTGCATAATTTATATTTTTTGATAATTCATTATTGATGGAAAAAATATTATCTAAAGATCATAATGGTCAGAGCAAACAGTGGCATGCAAGGCCTGCAGTTAAGTCGAACTTAAAGTTGATCTAAGTCTTTGTGAAACGCTCCCTTGGTCATGGTGCTCCTATAGTCGAAAAGGGGCTGTGAAAGGGGCCTCATCATCATAATAACATAGTGATTTTTTATTACTCATCGAATTGGCCGCCTTTAATTCCCAGGGCAATGTCAAATGATCAGAAGACAAGATTATATGCGTCATACCTGTCAACGCTGTGATTGATCAAGTGACGTCTCTATACAGTTCATTGTTCGAGACCTACCCAGGGGCGTTGCTCTACGAACTTTCTTTGGGGAAAGAAAAGGGTTTGATCAATATTGCAAGGTTAGAATACCCCTCCTTTAGCGTGTGGCGAATCTCAAGTCTTGTTCAGTATCGGTTTTAGAGGAGGCTTGGATGCTAAATTACCACCCCCATTATTTTTGTCTAGATTAAATTTAAGCGAAGGACATAGAGTAATGAATGCAAGAACCCCAAAGTCCTCAGAAGCATCCTTCTACCCCCCCCCCCCACCAACAAAAAAAATAATAATTGCGTATTAATGTATAAAATATTATTCTTCTCGATCCGCTCCTAGTCTTGTTGCTTCCCATTTCACCTGACATTTTAACTATGCCAACCGGGACGCGAATCTAAAACAGACAATGATAATTATTATGATGGGTGAGACCCTTCCTTGTTTTCCTTGAGGTATCGATAGGGGGTAATATTGTGATATTCTCTTTTAGTTTGGGAGCAGTGTCTTGTCAGGAAATCGCTTAATGAATTGCCACCTTCTTCTCCATCCCCTGTTTTGATATTCGCCTAACTTGTCGACAAATTCGGTCTGACACTCTCCACCTATTAATAATGATGGACAAATGGTCAAGCCTTGTCCCTGGGAGGGAAACTAAAATGAATACAGAACATGCAGGGACGATAGAAAATACTCTATCAACTGGTTTCCGGGGAATAAATCTGGTTGACACTTAAGTGTCATAATTTAGACAATGACTGTCATTTTTTTTCTTCTTCCAGATATCACAGCGCATGTAATCCCTTTATTACTATGAGTGCACGCAAGCTTATAAACTTCACCCTAACCTATATACAAAGTCTACCCTTTTCCGTCCCCGCTTTCCTTTCCCCGAGGAAGAAATTAAACACGTAGGATGTTACCTCGAGCCTCTGAGGGAATGTCCGCAGTTCCTGATGGCATCCGTCAAGGGACAGACTAGTCTAGTTCTGGACCCTATATAGATTTTTGTAATTCGCCGACTATAAACGTTAAGCCGATTGATGGCGCGATCCTTATTGGCTGCGATATCCCCGAGAACCGCGCGAGATAGGGTCCAGTCTAATTGATACAAGCTGACGTCATTTAACGACTTTCCCTGAGATTTTTCAGGGAAAGCCATTAAATAAGCCGCGCCCCCTAGCCAAAGTAATAGTCTTTGCCTTGCAGCATTTTGAAGTAGTATTGGGGAAATCTGGTTTGATCTAGTGATAAAATGATTTTATATTCCTTAAAAAAAGTGCTATGTTGCATCAGAATTAATCTTAAAATTAAATTAGATGTATAATGACAATTAAAACTTTCTCTTTTAACATTATTTCCTCTAAAGATACAATAAGGTCTGAAAATATAAACTACTGTGTTATATACATGCATAGTGTCTTATAAGTCCATGGTGCACACGCTACAGGGCTAGCTACACGCACTCAATAGCGGCATTGCATATCCAACTTCCAAGTTTTCGACCGTTTGGTGATTACGATTGCATTTAATTGTGTTTCTATTACAGTGACATGTACCTACAGTAATGTACATATATTTCAAACGGCAAATTCATAATTTTATGTCCAATTTTGACACTATTTCGGGTTGGTGTACTTAGTGCACCTGTTTTTATCTTGAGCAACATTCAAATTACGAAAGATGTACAAAATCATTCGTGAGGCCTTACTACTTTTTTCGTTTTCCAGAGTTATACGGGAGTTATACTCAAAATTTCCAATACTCTCGTCACGTGGATTTGTCTTTTTTGTTGATCTGAGATTATCATTTAACTGCTCTATTGTGATTGATTGATTGATTGATTGATTTTTATTCGACAATTCCAACATACAACAATATACAATAATAACAGATCAAAAATAAGTCAGCTTGAACAGGATAACCCACGAAAGCTCGAGAGCTTATTTCCAGTGGGGTCCCTTACAGACATGTATAACATTAATAAGTTAAAATAGTAATATTTACAGACAGATAAGAAAATTAAAAGAACTACTTATTAAAGATAATAATAATAATAGCAACATTAAACTGATGATACAAATAATATTAAGTACAAGAAGAAAAAGAAGAAGGAGAAGAAGAAAAAGAGAAGGAAGAAGAGGAAAATAATGATGAATTTGTAGAATTTCTATAACGTACGAAAACACAAGTATAAACAACATGAAAAAGTATGAACCGACAGAAGAATAAAAATTTCAATCATATAACATGTCATTCACTTCTCTTCTCTGACTGTCAAGTATTAGGTATTCCTTTAATTTCCTTTTAAAATGATCATAGTTTCCTATTTCTTTTACACCATTGGGAAGGGAATTCCAATGTTTTATGGCATTGTAATAAAACGAATTTCCAATACTACCTACTCTTTCTGGTAAGTTAAAGTTGAATCGGCTATTTCTTGTATTATAATCATGTACGTCAGTAACAAGATCGAATATAATGATTCGACCTAGTATGATATATTTTATGCACGTGATGCAATACGAGTTGTTTTGATCTTTGGTCGACTTCAAGAAAACCAGCTTTAGAAAGTTCGCTGTAGCCAACATAAGTTCTTGGACCAGTGCAGTTGATAAATCTCACCATTTGTTCTGTATAATATTCAACTTCTTTTGATCTGACTTGTTTATGTTACTATACCATGCAGGGTTAGCATAGTCAAATAAACATTGAATAAGAGCAAAACAGAGTGTACGTCTTGCTTTTAAATCCATACAACTTCGGATATCTGTACACAAATTTCAGACGAGAATTTGCTTTGTTTACAACTGATTCTACTAAAGATGAAAATGAAATTGCGCTAGCCAACTCAATGCCTAAATACTTCACAGACTCTTTTCTCTTGATTGCTTGATTATTGTGTGTCACTTTGAATTCAAATGACTTTTTAGAACTACTTTTAGAACAAAATAAAATGCTTTCTGTTTTTCCCAAGTGTAAAGAAAGTTTATTATCAATCATCCAATCGACACACGTATAGACAGCTGTTCACTGAGCTTTTCCTCAATATATTTAGGATCAGGATTTGAATAGAGTACTAGTACGCTGTCATCTGCATACAATAATAGTTTGAAGTCTTTTATACATGAAATACACATATGATTTATATAACTTGAAAATAGAATTGGGGCTAAAATGCTTCCCTAAGGAACACCGCATGTTATAGGCATTAGTTTTGAAAGAATATCATGAATGGCCACTACTTGGTGTCGATTAGATAAGTAGGATCTGAACCAATCTAAACTTGCCTTATCAAAACCCATTAGTTGTAACTTCTTCAATAAGACGCAATGATTAACTGCATGTATCAAAAGCTTTTTGCAGATCAAGGAGCACCATACCAACAAAGTGCCCTTGGGAATTTTCTCTCCTCAAATAATCAGTCAAATGAATTAGACATGTTTCAGCCGAATAATCATGTCGAAAACCAGATTGAAATTCATAATTATGATTTATTTTACCAGTAATGGATGACTCCGCGTTGTCTCCGTAACATAATGTCATCCTACATTCTAGCTCAGTTTATAATTGCAGTTATTCAGACTTATACTTTGGAGATGTACTTTCTTATTAGAAAATTCCAATTTCAGGTTCAATTCAAACACATTATCAGATGTGTGAAATGCAAGCCATTTCTACGCAACTTTCATGATTTTTTTGTTTTAAAATGGAATCCAAAAAAAAAGGAAAAAAAGAAGATAAAATAGAAGTTTGGTTCAATGCAAATTGCAATGAAATTGCTCATGCAGAGGGAGGGGGGGGGGGGGGGGGGGTGGGTACTCCTCTGTACAAGAAGATTACATATACTTGCCACCACTAACTGGAAGACTTCCCTTATAAAAAAGAACCATGGTAACCATGGTAAAACCATGGTAAAACCATGGTACCATCATGGTACCTGTGGTACTCGTCTCTAACCATGGTACTACCATCAAAGAACTACAGTATTACCATGGTTATATGACAAGTACCATCGTATATCATGGTACTTCCAAATTTGTACCATGGTACTCTATGGTACCTGTGGTACTCGTCTCTAACCATGGTACTACCACGCAAGAACCATGGTATTACCACGGTCATATGACAAGTACCATGGTATACCATGGTACTTCCGAATTTGTACAAACAAAAATTGTTTAAAAAAATGATAATAATCAAAAGAATCATAAAAAACCTAATTATTATGATTAATTTTGTTAAATAATTATTATTATAATTTATTATATTAAGAAATGCATTTATGTAGTTTAAGACTTGTGCAATTTTTATTACGGGAAAACAGGAGTGGAAAAGTCAACTTTCATTTGGCCATTTATCAATTGTGTGTAAATGTAGAAATTGTGCAACAGCTTGAAATATCATAAAGGACTGCACAAGTCAAGACTATATACCTACAACTACAAGCCCCAACCCCATACAATAGCGCACACAGCTACTGTCTATACACACAACCAGCCCTTGCAGCGCACTGTGAGCATTCCCGCATTTATGAATGGTTTTGGCAATGTGCCGAAGGGATCGCTGTATCATACTATGTACAGTGCAGTGCAGTGTATACTGTGGACATGCAGCTACATGTAGCTACATGTATAGTAGGCCTACGCACTATTCACAATCCA
This sequence comes from Strongylocentrotus droebachiensis, assembly GCA_035222895.1. Lineage (NCBI taxonomy): Eukaryota > Metazoa > Echinodermata > Echinoidea > Camarodonta > Strongylocentrotidae > Strongylocentrotus > Strongylocentrotus droebachiensis. The sequence goes on from JAVYIG010018214.1 coordinate 7,392, forward strand.
GCTTCATGCCTCGTGTGTTTCTTGGTGTTTTAGATCTGCAAAATCATGCTGAATTCTTTTTTTCCCGGCTATTCTACAACAGTATGGGTAAGTTTAAAGATAAACTTTAGTACTGGTAATGCGATTGCGTTGTGAAAGAAAAGGTGTGGAAAGGATCAGAAACCCCGGCCCCCCCACTCCGGGGTCGGAATGACCGCATGCGTGTTGCCAAAATGTCCGGTAAAGGGGTACTTTTCGTGCGACAAAGTCCGGCCCGAGAATGGTAAAAAAAGGGTGTATTTGACTTTTCACCCGGGGATTTCTTTAAAAAGGGGGTGTTTTTTCTTTTTTTCTCTCATCTCTTTGGACTCCTGAGAAATTATTCCGAATTTAGGGTGGTACATTGAGCATTTTTCCGAATTTAGGGGGGTCTCCAAGGCAGGAAAAGCCCGCAAAAAGGGGGTTCGGAAATGTTGGCAGTCCTCAGATAGGGGGTGCTTTCAAAAAGAGGGAACGAGCATATGCGTACCCTAAATAACACTGAGTGGGGGGGGGGCCGGGTCAGAAACAGTTGATCATGTAGCATGTAAGTATTAGTGTGCACTGCAAGGTTCTGGAGTCATCAAAATCATAATAAATTTGACCGAGTCTTGGTAAAGTAACAAGCACTCACATAGAAAGCTATATATGGGACAACACACATGGTGTCGGGGCTAGTACTGCCTTGATTTCCTTGTCTTTCTATGCTCATTACTCAGCCAGTATACATTTTCTTCCAAAATTGTTTGGCACATGTCATTTATTTGTAATCTTGAACATTCAGTGTAAGTTTCGTTTGATTCTGTGAGAATTTTTTTTTTTTTTTTACCAGTACTGGAGTTTATCTTTAAGAATCATCTTCTTTATTTACAATATGTAGATAGATCTAGTCGATGTCTAGATAGTTATTTATGACATTGTCAACTGGGACTTCAAACAACTTCGACAGGATAACAGTTAAGACTGAACATGTATGATCCCATGTACGTAATTTGTTGTAGTATCTTGATGGGTTTATGGGGCATATCATTCAAAGCAAAGTTTGTCCATTTACATACACATTGTCATTCACTCTACTGTTAGTATATAGTGTCATTGTTCGCAGGATTGAATGTTTTATTCTTTTTAGAAAATAAATATAATACTGCATAAAAATCCAGCAAATTAACGAACTAAGCTAACCGATGTCATGTCTGCCTCTGCTCTGTGACTGCATGTGTGATTTCATGTTGACAGTTGTTGATATTCATATTTGTTTTTGTTATAGACTCTAATTCAAACTTATCTTTTTTAAATTACAGATATATACGCAACATGATAAATGACTAGTTTCCATATCGACGTTCTTTATCATCATCTTGACCAAAACACCAACGCCACCATCACCATGTCTTCGTCGTTGACCTCCGTTTTGGGGTTTGAACTTTGAAGTTTGTTGCGAACTCTAATAATGAATTGGACATTGGCATTATCAATTTTTGTTCTGTCTTTGAACACAGTCAACGTCGAACTTTGATTGAAGGTAAGAACCTCCTTTTTACCTTCTTCGTCTTCGATTTGCGTTTCGTCGTTTGCAAGTCTGATCCTGACTCCGGCTAATGATGAATTTATAAACTTTCGATCTGTCTTCGATCACCGCCGACGTCAATTAAACTCTATACCAAGTTTCACCATCACCATACATGGACTTCGCATCCGATCGACATTGCCGACTCTTGGCTTTCATTCATCATTCATTTTTGAACTGTATTATGATTACCGACGTCATCTAGCTACCAATTTTTTCTTCAAACTAAATTCGAGTACGACATCATCAACGAATCTCGCACCTCCGCTGGAAGGATAGTTTGTAAAATGTACTATGTAATTTGAATATGAGCGGCAGTCTTTCGCTATAGAAATAGACTAACAACTTTACTTATAATATTGCTGTGTGCTGAAAGTGTTTAGTGTCATGTATAATGTAACAAGCGGCAGTCTTTCGCTATAGAAATAGACTACAGTTTTCGACTATAAATTGTTTTATATATTTTACGCGAGCTAGATTTTAGCTCGTTTGAATAAACGCCTTTAAAAAAGTAAACATACTGTTTCCATTGTTTGATGTTTGATACGTCATATGATCATTTGACATTAATGATCAACATTATTGTGATGTCTTTTGTTAATAGATCATGTTTACGAGAGTAGTGGCTGAACCTTGAGAAAATGGATAATTGTGCTGAAAGTAGATTTCATGCCAGCTCCTGTCATTTGTGTGTCTACTTTGCAGACCAGCATGTTATTTCAAAGATAAATGATCAAGGGCTGGCAGATATTATGAGGAATACTGTGTTGAAAGTGCTTAATGTATGTAGCAGATTTGTAAATGATAACAAAAAACCAATCATGCAATGTAATCAATGCTTTCTTTTTATTAAGCTACATGTAGAATGGAAAGGCGACTGGGTACGTGCAGTAACATTATAGTACAAGTACCATGGTAACAGGAGAACAATGGTAACAAAAGGTATGGGAGAACCATGGTAACCATGGTACAGAGAACCATGGTAACCAAGAACCATGGTAACCATGGTTCTTATGGTGGATGGTAATTTGGACAAAGAACCATGGTAACCATGGTACTGAAAATCATGGTACTGAAAACCATAGTACTGAAAACCATGGTAACCATGGTACTGAGAACCATGGTACACGGAACCATGGTTACCATGGTTTTCAGTACCATGTTTTCAGTACCATGGTTACCATGGTTTCCAGTACCATGGTTCTATGTCCAAATTACCATCCACCATGAGAACCATGGTAACCATGGTACTGAATCCATGGTTTTTACATGGTACATTTTTGTAAGGGTTGTAGGGTTATTAATTCATAGAGGAATAAACACAATGATAACATGCCACTGCATGGCTTCCTATGATGACAAGTATTAAAATGTCATAAAATGGATGATTATGACTTGCTTTGCAAGTTATGTTTAACTCGGAAATCATAAAGTTGCACAAACCAGTATTATATAAGTACTATTATGAAGGGAAACATAAATGTAGGTTAATGATGTGCAACGGTCATGTAAGGTTAACTTTTAATCAGCACTTCTCCCTTTTTAATTTCCTTTTTTTTCCCTTCTCCTTGTCTTCTCCCGGCATCTATAGTGTTTCTTATTCCGCCTCTGTCTTCCGGCCCCCTTCTATTATTGCATATGTCTCCTTCCCCTTTTATTCCCCTTTCTCCCACTTCCCCTTCACCTCCTTCCTTAACTCACATATCCCTGTATCGAGTATGCAGTTCACATTTTTTACATGCGAAATTTCCTGGAAACTTATGAAAAAAGGCACTTCGAATTTTGATATATGGGTAATAACGTTTTTGAATAGAATGCAATTTGGGGAAGAAAAAAAATCCCCCCAAAATCATGTTCTTTTGCTTAAAATTGCGTTGTTAATTAATTTCAATTCCGTTGAGATTGGTATAAAATGTAGATAATTTGATCTACTTTAATATGACACGAAACTCATGGTGGTTCAAGGTTCCCTTGAAATATTATTAACAAAATACGATTTTTCGTCAAAAGGGCCAATAAAAAAATAAAAAAATCTGAAATATTGTGTGATATGATAAAATCTTTCTAATAAATAACCTGTGCTTAGTTTGATAGTGGCAGGCATCTCAAAAACTAAGCATGGACCTATATAAGCATGATATTTGACTTTGACCCTCTGTATTTTAAGGTACCAAAACTATATCAGCGTTTTGAAGGTCTAGTCTATCGTCATAAACGCATGCTGATAATTTCACCAAAAAAAGTGGAAATATTGATTTGATATCTAAACAAAATATATTTAAAATGACAACAATAATGCACAATAATTATTTAAAGTTATATATTTTCCAATATTTATTAATTTCCAGTGCACGTCTTTAAAAATGACGCTTATAGCTTTGTAATAGGGTCTTGCAAATAGACAACGTTGAATCATGCCGAACGCTAAATGAAAGCGTTTCGTGCAGCGAAGTATAGTTAGCTAGGAATCTGTGCATAAGGCAGGGGAGTTCGAAATGTCACATAGCACACAGCAGTATGTGTATGAATATGCTATTGGGCGCTATCACTCAATTACGTAATAAGGCTTGATCTTTTGACCCTGTCGCAAGGTCGCTAGATTTTTGTCTGGACTAGGATCCCACGTGTAAAACGTAAAACATCGCGAGCGAAGTTTGATTGACGGCGACTTCATGAATATTTATGAATCACTTGTGTGTGAACTTTTGACCCTTGACGTCACTTGTATCAATTAGACTGGACCCTATCTCGCGCGGTTCTCGGGGATATCGCAGCCAATAAGGATCGCGCCATCAATCGGCTTAACGTTTATAGTCGGCGAATTACAAAAATATATATAGGGTCCAGAACTAGACTAGGGACAGACTAGAAGAGGTGCAGTCTGGGCGCGTGGCGTGTGGTGTGCTAGGGTTGTACGCGTGATCTTACACGTTGGTGACTAGACTTGGGGGGCGTTTCACAAAGGCTAAGATCGACTTAAAGTTGGACTTAAATATGGCAGGCAGTTCATGCCACTGTTTGCTCTCACCACTTACTTGCATTGGTCACTCAAGGGACGTAAAAATCATGGTCACAAATCTACAGAATGTACATTTTTTGATAGTTAATTATTGAAGGAAAAATATTATCTAAAGATCATAATCGAGAAACCAATGGTGAGAGCAACCAGTGGCAAAAATGGCCTGCCATAGTTAAGTCCAACTTAAAGTCGATCTTAGTCTTTGTGAAACACTCCCCTGGTTACAAGGGAACAAACGTAGATAGCAGGGAGGTTGGGCGAAAAGGATCATGGGGAAACCTCAACACATCCTCCCACCAAAATAGGGAGAAGAAACTTCTGTAAATTGCTTGAACAGTCTAAATTCATGATACAAATCGATTAGATGAGAGTAGCTCCATTTTAGGTGCGGGTGCTAGGTGCTGGTCCTAGTAGCGGCTCTAAGCCCCTCAGCAAAGCATTACTCTGCATTTTCCACTCATCACAACCCAGGTTTTGCAAATGGGCACATGGTATAGACGGTAATTCCCCTTATAATTTTAGTGCCTTGTATTGAGGAAGCTTTTATATAGCTATAACCAGGGTAAACTCTGTAGAACTTTGAGTGTCCCCTGAGATGGATACAATATGTGCAACGTGATTTAGCTATTTTCATTTTTAGTCCTGGAAAAAAAGTGGCTGGTAAGTTTGAGAAGCGGGATATTAGGGACTTTTAGATTTGCGTGGACTGATACGTGTGACGTCCATTCAAGGCAGTGCATTAAAAGGACGTCGATCGTAGCATAGACCTATTGGCCCGAATTCACAAAGGAGGTTTGTCGACAAACCTCCTTTTGTTTCGCCAAACCTCCTTTTGTTCTTTACAAACCTGGTTGACGTACGAAAACCAAGGTTTGTCGACAAACCTCCTTTGTGAATTCGGGCCATTGTCTTCGTGCGAATCTAAAAGTCCCTATTTCCTCCTCTGTAACAACCAATGCTCGCCCCAATATGATTAAACCGTAGACGGAACATGGACTGGTTACTGAAACAAAATGACATCTTTAAAATAGAAAAAAGGAACATGCCGAAACCCGGGACAGTTCAGAACTCATGCGAGTCCTCCGGGTGGTTTCGAACCAGGGACCTTTAGATCTTCAGTCTAACGCTCTCCCAACTGAGCTATTTCGGCTGTTGAAATATGTAGTAGAATATCCGCACATTGTCGCTTAATACTGGCGATTTTTAACCCGGCGGTTGCGAATGGTTTAATCAAGAAAACATCCTTGACAATAACCGTACCAGGAAGTGAACTGTCTTTTCGCGGATGTAATGAAGGAGACACAAAAATTGTTAATGCCTAGGCCACATTTGCTCTACGGCTAGGATACGATGGCCGTACGCCCCCGAAATCGGGAGATACTGTTTTCACTCATAGGTTCGCCGTAGCGATTAGACACGCCGTAGCCATGCCGTAGAGCGGTTCCACGGCAACCGTACGTCGGGTGTACGGTGGCCTTGCGTTTTATACACTCCAGGGGTGAAGCGGTAGCATCAGTCTGGCCGCACAGTTGCCGTATGGTCTCCCTTCGGTCGCCTTGCGGGTACGTAACGGCTACCTTGCGTCTGCTTTAGTATTTGTAAAATTCCTACGGCCGCCGCAGGGACGCGACTATGCGTCATCATTTCAAAGGCCGTACGGCAGCCGCAGATTTTCTGTCTCCACCAATTGAAAAAAAGCCGTGCGGCTACCCTAACATATGTGACCGCTACCGTTTGTGACCGTTGGAATGTTGCGGCGGCCCTATAATTGCTATTGGCAGTAGATATTTTAGACCGCATGGGCGCCGCGGCAAATGTGACCTAGGCATAAGGAAACATTAGGTTCAGTGTCTCATGATCCATCCTAGATCTACGGCATTTCCCCCTACCCCTCTAGTCCCAACTGTGTCCATTTCAACATCTTCTGTATACAGGAAAAGTACATCCTTCACGATCTTGTCACCTGCTGGCTCGAGAGAGTGCAAAGTGATAACCCCTAGATCACCCTTCTGTGTCACACTTGACTTGTCAGATGGTGGACACACGTCAAGAACCCACTAAATTATGACGCGTTAATAAAAGCATGTCAATACCATGACTCTGCCCATGGATGAATGAAAGGAAGTGTGATAGAAAGAAAGAAAAAATGGCCAAGTCATGCTCACAGCGAAAGGGCAGCAAAGGGCAAGACTTATCACATGGGACTACACAACCCCGGTGGGGTCACCCCCCCCCCCCCGCAGAGGGTGACACGTATGACAGGTACCACAAATGCAAATAACCCCCTTTTGCGGTCAATTTCAAGGACATTTTATGAAATTTAACCCCCCTTTTTTCGTCAAAACAAGGACAAAATCGTACTTTGGAATACCCCTATTTATAAGATTGTATGGACACTTTCGCAAATTTACCCCTATTTTACCATGTTTCAAGGATAAGACATTTATTACTTTTTGACTCGACTCGGCTCCGAGAATTTTTCTTCCCGGTTTTCTCTTTCCCTTTTCCTGACCCCTATTTATCAATTTCGAGGACACCTGTGCACCCCTATTTTCTATATTTCGAGGAATATTTTGTCCGCGGACATTGCTTGAAATTGACCCCTTTTCCCGCGATTTTGGTAACGGTCATGCGGTCCCTAAGTCACATTGAGTGACCCCACCGGCAGGGGCGGCCGAGCGACTTCCAAAGTGGGGGGGGGGGGGGGCACCAACAAAAAAGGGCACTTTCTGGAAAAAAGGGCACCTACAGTGGGAAATCTCAAAGCGAAAATATACAAATTTTTTGACATTGGTATATACCCCTACATTGTGATTACATTATCAGGGATGATTTCAATATTTGTTTCTCTTCATACATCATACAAGATATTGCTTAAGCATCATACTTTACAGTTGGGTGTGATGTCTGATATATATGCATTTACGAGCGAGCGAAGCGAGCGAGACAATTTTTAAAGATCTGTGAGGTCGCAGTGCGAAAAATTACACCTTATAAAGAGGAAAAAAGCCAATCGTGATGGGGTTATAAGCACATTCTCATAACGGAAGACTGAAAAGACCTTTGATAAGTAACATAATTATATCATCTTTAAATGCGAGCGAGCGCAGCGAGCAAACTTTGGGGGAAATTGCTCTTAGTCGCTTTAAATAAGGGGCACGTTTAATGATTACATGAAAAAGGGAAAATTATCGAAAGGGATAAGACACTTATTAGAAAAGAAAAGGAGCACGTGTCAAAGTACAAAGGATAATTATAAGAGGTGAAAATGAGGCATTTTTTCACCTGAAAAGAGGCACTCACCAGTGATGAAAAAGAGGCGTTTACGAAAATGGGAAATAGGCATTTGTTGACGGAAAAGGGGCACCCATCAGATTTTGATAGGGGCATTTATAAGAGGTGAAAAGGGGATAGATCTCTTATTAGAAAGGAAAAGGGGCACGTATCATTATTAAAAGGGGAATTATCAGAGGTGAAAAGGGGCACTGACCAGATATGAAAAGGGGTACTTATGAAAACGTAAAAGGGGCACTTATAATAAAGGAAAATGTGCATTTGTTGAATGAAAAGGGGGCACCGTTAAGATTTTTAAAAGGGGCAGTTATGAGAAGGGGAAGGAGCTCTTTCTTTTTATTGGGGGCACTTATCATAAGGAAAAGGGGCACTTATTAGAAAGGGAAAGGGGGTAGTTATGAGAAGGGGAAGGAGCTCTCTCTTTTAAATGGGGGCACTTATTATAAGGAAAAGGGCCACTTATTAGAAAATAAAAGGGGCACATGTTAAAATGAAAGGTGTGCTCATCCGAGTTTAAAAAAGCGTTAGTTATTAAAAGGAGAAGGGCACTTCTTACAAAGGAGAAAAGGGGCAGTTGTCAAAGTAAAAGGAGCACCTCACAGTTTTGAATAGGGCAATTATCAGAGGTGAAGGGGGCACTTATCAAAAGTGAAAAGGGGCACTTCTCGTACCTGAAAAGAGGCACTTACTAGAGATTAAAAGGGGCACTTATTCAAGATAATTTCAAGATTCATGAGAATGGAAAATGGACACTTATTGCAAAGGAAAATGGGAACATGTCGAAGGAAAAGGGGCACGTGTCAAAAATAAAAAGGGCACTCGTCAGAGGTGAAAAGGGGGGAAGGGGCACTTTTACTAAGTAATAGGGGCACTTGTCAAAGTAAAAGGGGCATTTTTCCTATGTAAAAGGGGCACTTCTTATAAAATAAAAGGGGCACTTTTCCTATGTAAAAAGGGGCACTTTTGGGGTATTTGAAAAAGTGGGGGGCACTGTGCCCCCCTGCCCCCCCCCCCCCCGGAGGACCGCCTCTGCCCACCGGGTACACAACACGAGGTACTTCTTGCTAATGAGAGTGTTAATGGGCTTTATGTGATCCTTCCCCTCGAAATGCTTGTACCTGTTAAATTAATTAATTTAAAATGAAATGGAAAGACACGGCACACTGATTCATTAAAAAACTAACATTGCAACGCCAGTGATTATTTGCACATTTCCTTCCTTAGACCACTGGCCAAGCCTTAATGTTGGGGAATGGTAGGGGCTGGCAACCTGTCCCCACGAACTGCATAACTGTAATGTACCAAAATGACAAGCTTTAATACGTCCAAATCCTTTTTTTTTCCTCGCTTGGTTGACCCCTCAGCACCCTCACTGAAAAAAACCATGGCAACGCCCCTGCCTTATAGCCGTGGTAGATGCAACTTTACAGGTTCCAAAATGTATTTGGCGCCCTATAAAAGATGGAAAATCAAGATGATATGCGGTCGCATGCAGACGATCTTCTCGTCAGTCTCTACATGCTCTAAGAGCGGAAGGATACATTGGTTTACCCAAAGACGCAGGTCTATACCTTGGGAGCTCTGAGGTTATAATCTTCCTAAACCACAAATTTGAGATTATTTCAAATTGAAAGGGATATACGTATTTACTGTATTAATTTGGTAGTTCATAAAACTGCGTAGGAATCGAGAATTTTTTTTTGCTTATTACAAGTTATTATTTATAATCTTTGACAACATTTTGTTTCCATGATAAGACTCAAGATAGGCAACCAAGGGCGGAAGGATATAATGGTTTAGTAAACTCACGTAGGAGCGCTTTATGCATTCACATGGGCATCATGCAGAGCATATATAGGTGGTATATGTGGGTGGAAATAGACTGTGTGTTGCTGTTGATAACCTACATTTCTGATGTAATGTAGTTCTAACGAGGACCAAGTATCGTTGGTTTTTTAAATGTACGGGTAAAGAACTAGATGTCTCATTATTAAACGATGTCATTATTTTACATTAACTATAGGTTTTGTACTATGCAGCCAAACATAAGAACCAGCGGATCAAAATTGTATTCCACTATCATAGAAAAGCCTCTCGGATAAGCCTTAAAATGTGTAAAAATATTTTTGCAAAGGTGGGCTAACTGGATGTTTCGATTTAATTATAACCTTTTCTGTCTTTGAAGTTTGGAAGGAGCTCTAGTGGACCATTTAGAATGGACAAGAGGCATCAACCCAAACGATGATATCCAAGCATTCATGGAATGTATTACACCCTGGAAGCGAAGGGAGACTCCCATCTCGGACCACAAGGGTTAATCAGGGGCTTGTTGCTGTTGTTGGTTTTTATGGCGTTTTCCATAGTCGTTGGATGATTTTCGCCATCATGGGCGTGGGTCCTTGAAGACGGCGAGGGGTCGATGAGCATCTCGTCACCATCTATTTACGCGTCTCTGCAGAGAGATGTACAGAAGGCAGACGGTATAAGGATTGAAATTGCGAATGAGGAGGATGTGGATGGGGGACTCCCACCCCTCCCCTGTCCTGGGAGCTCGTCCCCGGAAATTGTGAAAATAACCCGATTTTAGGTAGTATGATGATGATAATGACTTTGCGCTATGTCTTTGCAGAAGATTTGGCTTTAAGCATGTTATGTGAGTTATATTCGATACTGAATACTATTTCGTAGTCGTTACCCTGGGGGTCAGCGATTTCCCAGTTATTCTTTAAAGTGCTGTAAGAATCCATAGGTTCCACACGGATTCCCATAAATAAAGCAAATCTTTTTACGGCTTCTCACATATCGTCCCTTGGTCCTGATAAGAACCCCCGCTCTCAATATCACTCATATATCTGGATTTATAGACTATCAAGATCAATAACACCTTCACAAGACAATGTAATCAAGGTCGCGATCAAGAACGTGACATTGGTAAATGGAAATCCAGGGAAGAAGAGCCAAGATAACGAAGCGCTAGCTGATGACACAATCCTTGTCATATTCTCCTATCTCACTCACTCGCCATTCAACCCTTCATCGTAGCGCCCAATCACCATGATTACTCGATTCGGTGGTTTCCGGAAACCCTCGGAGACCCCCTCATGATTCATCAGATAGAAGATGCTATTGTCTCTGTCCAGCCCCCTGAGAGCCCGACTTGCGTCAAAACTCTGCCACTTGATATCAATTTCCTTTCTTCTTAATTTGACATCGAAGGGCTTGCCTTTTGGCATGTCACAAATAGGGATCCCGGATTCTCTGGAGGGGGTGGAGGGGAGGCGGGGGGGGGGGGTGGTTCGCACTACAGCCGTGACAAGCACCATCGCCATCACCACCACAACCGCAAAAACATCAGCAGCAGCAACAGCAGAAACAACAGCACCATCAACAACAACTACGCAAAAACAAAGGTTGCAATTTTAAAACAAAAGTTGCCTATTCGAGGGGCTTAAACTGCTCCCGGGGCACATTTACGGGAGCATTCTACTTTTGTATATTTAATAATAAAGTGGTTGTTATGCCAGCCTGGGTTTTTGTTCCTGGGGGAGGGGGAGGGGCACATTTCCCCGGGTCAATGGATCCGCCCTTGAATACAATTTGTGAGGAGAGATTCCCTATTTTGAAAGAAAATAAAACGGCTTAGCAGTTCATTCATCATAGTCCGGTTCAAGCTTGTATTTTCAAGACAATAGAATGGGATACGATGAAAATATGGGGCTCTTGTTCTAGAGGGTTCCTGATTCGAATCTCAGACTGGGAGTCTTGTTTCAGATCGGGGTATAGTGTTTGGCTTTGTAAGACATGAATGGTGTAAGACTTGATCGACAGATGCCCTTGGAGAGACGGGTAACAACAGGCATGCAAGCTTTAGGATTTAATGGTTTAAAATGCGGCCACAGGATCGGGGGTTGACAATTACATGGCTTAAAAGATTTGTCTTACAATCACCTGTCGAATCAGAGAGAAAACTACTCTTGGAAAACAATGGATGTTATCGACAAGAAATACTGTATAACATCACCTCTCTTTCTTACTTTCTTTCTTTCTCGCTCTTAAATTATTGAATAAATGTCATCTGTAACTCAATCTTCTCTCCCCTTCTTCCTTTATCTCCCTTTCTTTCTCTCTCCCTCTCTATTTCATTCTCTCTTTTTTTTCTATCTCTATAAATCTTTCTTTCTTTCTCTTTATCTTTCTTTCTCTCTCTTAAATATCTTTCTTTCTCTCTCTGTCTTTTTTTTTTGTCTTTCTCTAATTCTTGTTTGTCTCTCTCTTCCTTTCTCTATCTCTTCCTTTCTCTCTATTTCTTTCTCTCTCTTAAATATCTTTCTTTCTCTCTCTGTCTTTTTTTTTTGTCTTTCTCTAATTCTTGTTTGTCTCTCTCTTCCTTTCTCTATCTCTTCCTTTCTCTCTATTTCTTTCTCTCTCGTTCTTTCTCTCTCATTCTTTCTCTCTCGTTCTCTCTCTCTCATTCTTTCTCTCTCTCTCTCTCTCTCACTTTCTCTCCCCCTCTTTATCTCCCTCGCCCCTCTCTGATGTGTATGAACAGAATGATAAAGCTGAATGTATTGATGGGGGATGTATCAAAATATGCTAAGAAAAGAGGTGTATCATTTAGCGTGAACAACTAAAGTGATATTTGGACATCAATAATTTCGTAATGCATGTAGACAAATATGTAACCAAATAAATTTACTATACGAACTTACATTGAAAATCTTTAGAATTACACAGACCTTCAAAGACTTTAAAACTTTTAACCCATTAAAGAAAACAACACATTACTTGCCCGAATACGCAATCCCGATTGGTTGAAAATCAAGTTATAATCTTTTTAGTTGCATTTGCGCCCATACAACAGAAGACACCACTTTGCGTTTGTTTTGATGGTGAAGATACGAGCATATTCGAGATAGAAGAGTTTTCAGAATACCGCCTCAGGAAGGAGGGATAAATGTAAGATAGAATGAAGCTAACATAATTATACAAGGGTGCAGTAAACGTTCTTTAAACGCAAGTCAACGTTCTATAAAACGTTATAAAGTCCTCGTTTCGCGAACGTCTTGAGAACGCTGTTATTTCATGGTGCATAGTAGCATCGTCTAATAGCGAAACTTCTATTTTTGGGTCCCACGTATTTTTTTTGTCTAACGATTCATGAGGAGCCTGGATGTTGCGGTTTTTAAACAATAGTAGCAAGGCCTCCGACCAAAAATATATTAAATAACATGAGCTTTTACTCTCATGTCACCTACGTAATCATGACGTAGATGAAGTACCCCTGCATTAGTTACTCACATATTCCAAGCTACATCCAGGGGCAGAATATTCTTGCCATATGACCGGGACAGGGGATGGAGAGGGGGCCGGAGAGGGGTGGCGGTGCCTTACCAGGAACGGATGGACTGAACTGATAAACTGGCAAATTGTTAGACCCCAAACAACAAAAAATCGCTTAAAGTTTGCATTAAAGTGAAGACGGTTGCCTATCATTATAATTTGGGTGAATGAAAGAATGTGAGAAGAAATTATGCGGGTTTTTGTATAACGCAATAGTCCTCTTTCCAAACCAATACATTTGCCTTTGGGTAAATAAAGCATAATAATATCAAGGCAAACAAGTTATATACTTAGGAATGCATTTGTACAAGTACATGCACACAGCTGATATAGCGAACACCTTTCTTCGCATATCGCCCACATACGCGTGACGTCAGAACAGTACTTTAAAATAGGGGTAGTCAGAAAAGAAAATGATCCGATCAGGAATAATATTCCGTTTGAACAGTCACGTGAAGAATCCCATGATTAAATTCTTTTTGGTCAAATGAAAGAAAGTTTGTACATCAGATATGTGCAGCTTGTGACCTCTAACTTCATCCTTTGTGACGTAAAATGAACTCTGACGACAGATTACTTGCCGCTCATGTTTCCAATGTATGCATAGATAGCAAGAACGCTGACTACTAGGTGCTTATTGCCAGAAATAACATGAACTGCGGGCTAAAATTGATTACTTCCATGTCTAATCATGACATGACATACATTATTGGGTACTGTTCTATAATAAAAGGAATTGTTATTCTATTGATCAACGAATAGACCTAGGCTATATGAAAATAGTAATAAATATCATGATAAATAGCTTCTTTTTTTTTCTTCAACCTTTTCCTCGCCTTTTTTGCTTTAAAAAAAAAAAAAAAAATTCTAATGATTGGGTCCTAGTTTCAAATGAATTATTTTTGATATAGCGAGATCTACTTCATTGATGATCTCGCACTTTCTCCAGTAGTAATGCCGTATGTCTATTGACGCTTAATTCATATGTGTAGAGGTGTCGCGGTCGAGTGGTTCAGCACTTGATTGAAATGAAAAAGTCATGGGTTCGATCCCCGACACGGCACCAATGTCCTTTGAAAGACATTAAT
>JAVYIG010018215.1:0-21708 GCA_035222895.1 Strongylocentrotus droebachiensis
GACTCTTAATCCTCGTCTGAATTCAGTCCCCCCCCTCCCGCGCAAAGCGCGGAAGCTTTTACGTTTCATTAAATCATTCGAAAGAAGACGATTCGTTGTACCGTTCTCGACTCTTAATCCTCGTCTGAATTCAGTCCCCCCCCCCCCCCTCCCGCGCAAAGCGCGGAAGCTTTTACGTTTCATTAAATCATTCGAAAGAAGACGATTCGTTGTACAGTTCTCGACTCTTAATCCTCGTCCGAATTCAGGTCCTCCCCCCTTCCCGCGCTAAGCGCGGAAGCTTTCACGTTTCAATAAATCATTCGAAAGAAGACGATTCGTTGTACAGTTCTCGACTCTTAATCCTCGTCCGAATTCAGGTCCCCCCCCCCCCCTTCTCGCGCGAAGCGCGGAAGCTTTTAAGTTTCATAATGTTATGAGAGAAAGAAGACGATTGGCTGTACAGTTCTCGACTCTTAATCCTCGTCTGAATTCAGGTTCCCCCCTGGCGCGCAAAGCGCGGAAGTTTTTAATTTTCATTAAATCATTAGAGAAAGAAGACGATTTGTTGTACCGTTCTCGAAAATATTCCTCGTCGGAATTTAATTTCCCCTCCATCCCGCGCGAAGCGCGGAAGCTTTTACGTTCATTAAATCATTAAAGATTCGTATTACCGTTCTCGCCTCTGAATTCAGGTTCCCCACTCCCGCGCTTCGCGCGGAAGCTTTGACGTTTCACAAGATTATGAGAGAAAGAAGACGATTCGCTGTACCGTTCTCGATTCTTAATCCTTGTCTGAATTTAGTTCCCCCTCCATCCCGCGCGAAGCGCGGAAGGTAACATTAAATCAATATTCGTATTACAGTTCTCGCCTCTGAATCCTCGTCTGAATTCAGGTCCCCCCCCCCTCTCGCGCGAAGCAGGGAAGCTTTCACGTTTCATTAAATCATTAGAGAAAGAACACGATTCGTTGTACCGTTCTCGACTCTTAATCCTCGTCTGAATTCAGTCCCCCCCCCCCTCCCGCGCAAAGCGCGGAAGCTTTTACGTTTCATTAAATCATTCGAAAGAAGACGATTCGTTGTACCGTTCTCGACTCTTAATCCTCGTCTGAATTCAGTCCCCCCCCCCCTCCCGCGCAAAGCGCGGAAGCTTTTACGTTTCATTAAATCATTCGAAAGAAGACGATTCGTTGTACAGTTCTCGACTCTTAATCCTCGTCCGAATTCAGGTCCTCCCCCCTTCCCGCGCTAAGCGCGGAAGCTTTCACGTTTCAATAAATCATTCGAAAGAAGACGATTCGTTGTACAGTTCTCGACTCTTAATCCTCGTCCGAATTCAGGTCCCCCCCCCCCCCTTCTCGCGCGAAGCGCGGAAGCTTTTAAGTTTCATAAGATTATGAGAGAAAGAAGACGATTGGCTGTACAGTTCTCGACTCTTAATCCTCGTCTGAATTCAGTTCCCCCCCCCCTTCCGCGCTAAGCGCGGAAGCTTTCACGTTTCAATAAATCATTCGAAAGAAGACGATTCGTTGTACAGTTCTCGACTCTTAATCCTCGTCCGAATTCAGGTCCCCCCCCCCCTCCCGCGCGAAGCGCGGAGGCTTTTAAGTTTCGTAATGTTATGAGAGAAAGAAGACGATTGGCTGTACAGTTCTCGACTCTTAATCCTCGTCTGAATTCAGTTCCCCCCCCCCTTCCGCGCTAAGCGCGGAAGCTTTTACGTTTCAATAAATCATTCGAAAGAAGACGATTCGTTGTACAGTTCTCGACTCTTAATCCTCGTCCGAATTCAGGTCCCCCCCCCCCCCCCTCCCGCGCGAAGCGCGGAGGCTTTTAAGTTTCGTAATGTTATGAGAGAAAGAAGACGATTGGCTGTACAGTTCTCGACTCTTAATCCTCGTCTGAATTCAGTTCCCCCCCCCTTCCGCGCTAAGCGCGGAAGCTTTTACGTTTCAATAAATCATTCGAAAGAAGACGATTCGTTGTACAGTTCTCGACTCTTAATCCTCGTCCGAATTCAGGTCCCCCCCCCCCCTCCCGCGCGAAGCGCGGAGGCTTTTAAGTTTCATAATGTTATGAGAGAAAGAAGACGATTGGCTGTACAGTTCTCGACTCTTAATCCTCGTCTGAATTCAGGTTCCCCCCTGGCGCGCAAAGCGCGGAAGTTTTTAATTTTCATTAAATCATTAGAGAAAAAGACGATTTGTTGTACCGTTCTCGAAAATATTCCTCGTCGGAATTTAATTTCCCCTCCATCCCGCGCGAAGCGCGGAAGCTTTTACGTTTCATTAAATCATTAAAGATTCGTATTACCGTTCTCGCCTCTGAATCCTCGTCTGAATTCAGGTTCCCCACTCCCGCGCTTCGCGCGGAAGCTTTGACGTTTCACAAGATTATGAGAGAAAGAAGACGATTCGCTGTACCGTTCTCGATTCTTAATCCTTGTCTGAATTCAGTTCCCCCCCCCCCTCCCCTCCTGAGCGAAGCTTTGACGTTTCATTAAATTATTAGAGAAAGAAGACGATGCGTTGTACCGTTCTCTATACTCTTAATCTTTTTTCAAAGGTGTTCTTTGTCTGCTCCTTTTTCTTCCTACGTCCTCTTCCGATTTGGGGGGACCGCCCCCCCCCCCCCCCTGGCTACGCGCCTGCGGTCAGTTAAACACATTTTGGTACCTTGTCCGACCCCGCAAGCTCAGGGGTTTCAGGCAATAAATTGCGGTCAGATAAGCATTCAGGGGCCCGCCTTAGGGCCCCTGGGGGTCGAGGCGACCAAGCCGGCCCCGGAAGCTCAGGGGTTTTAGGCGTTTAATTAAGGTCAGATGAGCATTTTTTTGTATACCTTATTATTTTATGACACTGGCAGGTCACTATTTGGCTTCGGTTCCAGGGGGCGGAGCCCCAAAAAATCAAGGGTTTTAGGCATTAAATTACCGTCAGATGAGCATCTAAGGGCCCGCCGTAGGGTCCTAAGTGGAATCCAGGGGCAGAGCCCCCGGAGCTTAGGGGTTTTAGGCATTTAATCACGGTCAGATGAGCATATTTACATGCCTCATTAATTGTTAACACTGGCAGTTAACTATTCTGTCTTTCTTGCTCTCATTCTATTTTATTTCTCTTTAATATACTTTTTCAAAAAAAGTGGGGGGGGGGGGAGGGAGCTCGAGGCTACCAATCCCGCCCCACCTCGGGCCTGACATGTAGGAATCTCAAGAATCATATTTCTTGCCTGGTTGTAAATTTAGTAATTTGTCAAGCTCCAACAAACACATACAAACATATTTACTAAAAAGTGAGGAAAAATCTCGGAAATTATGTCATTTCTTTCCCTTTCCTTCCTTCTCTTCTCCTTATTTTTTTATTGGGGGGGGGGGGGTCAACAGCCTTGGAGGCAAGGCCCTTTCGGCCCCCGATCTCCTTCTTTTCCCCTTTTCTTTTTTTCTTCCTCTTCTTTCTTTCCCTTCTCTCCTCTTTCCCTTTCCCTTCTTTTCCTTTCTTCTCTTTTTTTTTTTTTTTTTTTTTTTTTTGCGGGGGGGGGGGGGCCAAGGCCCGCTCGGCCCCCCCCCCTGGATCCGCGCCTGGAACAGGTAATTCAGTCAAAGTTCCCTCTCTTTCACCTACTAATGGTTTGTAATAAACAGAATAGTAATATATAGTTGCCATATAATTCCAATTTTCATACATTTTATATCATAGTGTTGTATGTATTTTATCCAAAGGCCAATGTTATACGCGAATGTAATGATAAACCTACTCATTGGTAGGCCTAGGCCTATGCCAAATTAAGAAAAATGTATTTACGGACAAAAATCCCCCCAAAAATGGATGAAATAAATGTGAAAGAATATTTGAGAACCGTTTTTTTTTTTAATTAAAGCTTATACTTAATTAGCTACAATAAAAAAAAAAAATCACTCCAGAACTGAATATCAATTTGTTGGTAGATCAATCGTAAAACCTCCGACAATGGTAGACATCGGTATGTTAGCTCAGAGAAAGCGGAGGGCTCAACGGATGGCAAATCGCCGTCAAACACAAGCCCTGGGACCAGTGTCCGACCACGGAGATGAGATCCTTCAAGCCATTGAGATAGTCAAAGCCGTGCGTGCTGGTCAAAGCTAAGCAAGAAGACCAAGCTTACCCCGGCGGAGATTTCCCCGAGGAGTCGAAAGACCAGCAAGCTGGCTCTCCTCCAACCTCAACGTTTATCCCAAAACAGAGGTACAGCAAGTATTTCTCTCTTTTTTCTCCCTTCTTAACATGTAAAATTCGGAATGTAATTTGTTTATGATACATCAATGAATTACCATCGAGTAGAAAACCAAGTGTTGCAATTAAGCATAATGATGCCCACAATATTTGAAATCCTTCATGTATACTGCGGAGTCAGAAGATCCCAATATATTTTACATTTTGACTCGTTCGGCAACAGAGAAACTTATTCACTCACTTATTTCTTCACGTTTGGATTTCGGCAACAGTTTACTCTATAATTTACCAAATTCACAAATTGCACAGTTACAAAAACTACAAAACGCGGCTGCACGCATCATTTCTCTGTCAAGCAAACATAGTCACATTACACCTATCTTACAAAATCTCAATTGGTTGCCTGTAAAATAACGTATAATTTTCAAAATCCTTTTTTTAGTTCATCAAATCATGAACAGAACAGCTCCTGAATACAACCAGTCTTTAGTTCACCTCTACCAACGCTCACGTACCCTCCGATCCTCCAACTCTGGTCTTCTACACATACCGCTTTCAAAGAAATCTTGGGGGTAACGAGCTTTTGCTCATGCCGGACCAGCCCTGTGCAATCCAAGAACTCCGACTCTTTAACATCTTTTAAGAGCAACCTTAAATCCCATTTGTTTAATTTTGCGTTTTGAAGACAGACATTCATTCTTTCATTTTTGCATTTTCTTTCTTATGTAAATGTACACGATTCTTTGTCATGATGAAATGTGTTCCCTTATATTTTGAAGCGCCTTGAGCATTTTAATTAAGATGGATAATGGCGCTAAATAAATCTCATGTATTATTATTATTATTATTATGAAAGACATGAATATGATGGTCATGCACTGAAGGATCTGTGAAAGCCTCTAAACATAATATATATTCGGTTTTAAGAGATGACTTTTTTTGTATATGGATGGTATTTATTTATTGCCTTTGTGGAATAATAATTATTGTGTCTTTTTCAAAACAGTAATACTCTTGAGCCTGGGAAATCGGCCCATCAGAATAAGAGTGTTGATGAAGAGGTTATCCAAATGCTGCAACCTAAGGTCTCATGTCAGACTCTCATACTCGATGACCTCTTGACCTTTGACATGGGATGGACTGTAAAGGTATGGAAGTCAAAGTTCTTTTTTATAATAGAAATGTTGCTTTTATGATCCATCTAAAGAGAGACAGAGGATGGGAAAGAAACAGAGAGAGAGAGTGGGGGAGGGGAGATAATTTCTTAGCAAAAACCGATATATCCACTGAAACATTGGACAGACTTAATCAGAATGTTAGTCCCGATTAAAAAATTCACTCAGATCTGCAGTTATAAATTGTCAGCTAAGAGATTTTGGGAAGTAATATTGCATCCCTTCTCGGTGATGTTGCAGTACTGATGACAAACACATGGAATTTACTGCATGCTGTATTATATTATTTTGATTATAATTAGCTTGCTTTAAATGTCAACATACTTTTTTCTCTTCACAGAGCATCAATATGCTCCAAGAAATTGGAAGGGGCAGCTATGGTCGGGTTGTTATAGCACGTCATCGTTCCACAGGCGTTCCTCTTGCCATCAAAGAGCCTTCATGGTCAGACGACTTCGCATCGCCTGGTGAAATGGTTGAAGAACTCAAGGCAACCAGGACCTGAGCAACAAAGGAGGCAATGGTCCAACAGTTGTTGTCAGGCAGCCCTTACTTTCCCAAGTTCTGGGGTACCCTTGATCTCGGTAAAGAACTCTGCCAGGCCGTCGAGTTCGTGGGGTGTAAGAAAACGGGGACTGGCTACCCTCTCCACGAACCGCCATCGCTGTCGATGTGCAACGTTGTCAAGATCGCAGAGGACATCGTCAAGGGCATGATGGAGTTCCATGATCATGGACTTCTCCATAATGACCTCAAGAACGATAACGTGCTCCTGGAAAAACGTTGCAAGCGATACAATGCCGTCATCATCGA
This sequence comes from Strongylocentrotus droebachiensis, assembly GCA_035222895.1. Taxonomy (NCBI): domain Eukaryota; kingdom Metazoa; phylum Echinodermata; class Echinoidea; order Camarodonta; family Strongylocentrotidae; genus Strongylocentrotus; species Strongylocentrotus droebachiensis. The sequence continues at coordinate 6,178 of JAVYIG010018215.1, forward strand.
CTTCGGGATGGCAAGTTCGATCACCGCCCCACCGAAAATGGTCGGAGTTACCAAAGAAATCAAATTGGCGTATGTACATGAAGGAGAGGCAGACTATATAGCACCTGAGGTTGTTCTGGATGAGCAGCCGACATCCATTACTTCAGATGTGTTTTCAGTCGGCCGTATACTCTCCGAAATGGGTGCGATATTTGGAGGTAAAACTGAATTTCATATTTATAAGTTCGTAATTATAGTTATCTTTTTCATAAAACGAGATAGGTTTACGAAAAAAATGACATGCATGTAAACATAATTTGTGTAAGAAAACTGCTCAGTCTGAATAAATGTCTTCACAGTTCTTTTCCTAAAAATAAGTTCACGACGGCGCGGCGGCGCTGTATCGTGGGGGCTGCAGGGACATCTAGCTTTAACCTGAAGCTATGTTTATATCTAAATTATGTTAATATGCATTCGATTTTATTTTCCACGGTGTTTTATAATTGGTCAATCCCTCATTCATGCTCATAAAAATTGTTTATCAAAGAAAACAATAAATAATTTTTATCTTTATATAACGAAATAATTTGTGTCAAAATATTGTACCACCTCTTTAATTTTCTATGTTCTATTTCTTTCTTTCTGCAGGTCACCGTTCTCCTGTGGTTCGAGAACTGTCCAAGCTAGGAGCTCAGTGCATGGCTGATAATCCTGACCATCGCCCTAGCCTCGAAACCATCCAAAGTCAAATCACCAAACTCCAACGGCTCAGTGGATGGAGGCGTGTCAAGCGATGGGTTGCTAAGAAACTGCATCTACGTCGAAAGTAATCGGACACAATATTTATTATAGCATTCATTAAAATAAAGCAACCCATTAAAAAAGAAAAAGAAATTTTGGTGTGCATTTGTTTTTTAGAGATACTTATCTTGCATGATGAACGATACAAAGACAGATAAAAGAAAGATAGGGTAAAGGCGGAAAGAGGGTGAAATTCTATATACAGATCGAGAGAGAGAGAGAGAGAGAGAGAGAGAGGGGGGAGAAAGCAGATAGAAAGAAAAAAGGGAAATGACAAAGGTCAGAGTCAAATGTGGGAAACAAAAGGGGAAAAGTCTTTGGGGAAAAACGACATCTTTGAATAAATACTATAACATCATACCAGTTCAATAAATATGAAAATTTATGAAGGTAAAACAATAAACCAAGATAACTTGTTACGCCCCCCCCCCCCCCCCCCCGGATCGCTGCCCCTGCACATGGGTATAGATGGCTCTGGTATCCCTACTGTCATGCTGCCATCTAGTGGCAAGAAGAGGATCTTGGTATTATTCCATGTACGAAAAAGTTACACCATGCACCACTAATAAATTCGTCATATGCAAAAATTCCAATCAACTTGCAGATCTCTTATTTAGTGTGTGCAAGTCTACACTACAAGATTTGTGCTTGAGTAAACAGTCAAGTAAACAATGGCCTACTCTGTTGAGTGGTTTGAAATATTACTATTAACATGCAGTTTAAGCTTCTACCATCATTACATAAAGCGCTTAAAGGGATAGTTGAATTCTGTTGCAGAGGGCGCTACACAAAATAATTGTTTGTGAGATAATGAAAGACTGAGTGTCAAATTTGAAAGAACATACAATTTAAATGACAAAATCATCTTTGTTTGATCAAAATCGGTTCAGAGACGGCTGAAATATCCATAAATATAACGATTTATAATACTTGTGTACCACCACAAATATTAGAAGATTTGAAAAAGCCGTTGAAAAAACGAAATAGCGCCTTTTACGTCGTATTTCGGCCAATGGCAATGGTGGCTTTTTGGGGGGCATTTTCGTGTTAGTTATATACGAACAACCAGCCGGCCCATTTATTGTTATTTTTAATTAAATAATTAATTAACGGTCACCATATTTTTTTGAAAGTGGAGCTCTATTGGTATGATCGCATTGGCTAAATTTCACACCTTTTGGGGTCTAAATTACCTTCATAGCAATTTTAGGTTCTAAAAGGGCACTAGAAATGTCATGGATAAGAATAAGAGCAATAACCATGCACTTTGAAGGCATTTGGGGTCTGAAAACAGAACTCAACTATCCCTTTAATACAATGTTTCTAAGGACATGAGAAAGAAGAAAGGAAACGTGAGAAATACTAAAGAAACATGTTAAAAATATTGACTTTCAAGTATAAATGGCAAAGAAGAATATGAAATTACACAAAATAAGGAATACATTAAAATTGATTGAAGTTATAGATAAACCCAATATGGACTCAGAATTATAATAAACCATGTGAAATATTCAAATACAAATTGAATACAAATTATCATATTCAATATAATAATTATGCATATTAAAATACATATCATACAACATTATGCAATAGAAACTACAATATTATTAAACTGCAAGGTAGTATAATTACGCTCACTACAAATAACTAAAGGAGGGGGAGGGTAATCACAGTTACGGAAAGAGGTTGGTTTTCAGGAGAGACTTAAATAATTCTAATGAAAGGGCTTCTCGTATATAAATGGGCAAGTGTCAAGGTATTTTTCATTTGTATTTACTCTGCCAATAGACGAAATCTCGAATTATTCACGACGTCGTCAATTTCTTCGCCAATTTTGTCGTGAGATTTCATTTATTGGCAACGAAATTGACGACGTCGTGAATAATTCGCGATTTCATCTATTGGCGATGTCTTCAGGGCCACCATAATACTGTACCTCATGATTTATCATCCATCATCTTCTTTTTACCTCCCTTCTGTATGGCTCTTTCTCGAGTCCCCCCCCCCCCCCTCCCCTCTCTCTCTCTCTCTCTCTTCTCCCTCGCTCCCCTTTCTCCCTCTTTCTCTCTCTCTGTCTCTCTGTCTCTCTCTCTCTCTCGTTTTTTCTTTCTCTCTCTCCCTCTCTCCCCTCCCCCTCTCTCCCCCTCGTTTTCTAAATATTTTGATGCCCCCTTTAGCTACGCCACTCTACTGAAACACTCATGTCAGAGCATGGAACATACTGAACGTGTCTCTATCGATGGTTCTAGGACACCTACCCCTGGACATCCACCCCCGGATCACCACCCCAGTCAACTACCCCTTAGGACGCCTACCCCCGGGACAACTACCCCCGGAAAACTACCCACTAGGACAACTACCCCCGGACAACTACCCCATAGGACAACTACCCCCTGACAACTACCCCTCCCCCCCTGACAACTACCCCGGACAAACACCCCCTAGTATAGTTGTCCTAGAGGATGGTTGTCGTAAGGGTAGTTGTCTGGGGGTAGTTGTCCGGGGGTAGTTGTCCTAGGGGTAAGTTGTCTAGGGGGTAGGGGGTAGTTGTCCGGGGGTACTCGTCCCGGGGGTAGTCGTCCTAGAGGGTAGTTGCCCTAGGGGGTAGTTGTCCTAAGGGGTAGTTGACTGGGGGTGGTGATCCGGGGGTAGGTTTCCGGATACGCCATCAATACGTCACCTGTAATATAGGAACAATGCACAGTAAATCTAGATGCGATAGAGCCGTTAGTAAGGTACTTTTAGTAAAGTAGTGAATCACGCACGTTTAAGCTAAAGGTATTAACTGACATGAAATCGCTTAATTGGCTTGTTCCTTTGAACATTTAAATATAACCATGACACGTGTATATTATTAGCATCCTTCCTACCTTACCACTGAAACCTCACACTTACATTGTAGTAGCAGCAATATAGGCCGGTATTTATCATAGCGTACGAACTGTTTCCCAGATTTAAGTAGACAAATTGTTAGTCCCCTTAATAACATGGAGCGCTAAGTGTCCACCTCCTCATCACCCCGTAAAAATATCATCATTCTGTAACTCAATGAACAAACAGAAATCACAACCTGAAATCAACTTCTCTTATCATTTCCCGACATTTTATAATTTTGTTTAATCGTTTGCTTTCAGGTAATTTACAAAAAGAATTGTTGTATATCGAGTTTGGAGATGGTCATCCATAGATAAAGGTACTGGGTGAAACTTAGCCCTTAAAGGGGCTGTAGCATGAGGAGACTACGTGTCTTTCCCGTGGCCTGACTCGGACGACGCGACCGCAGTAGGCCTACTATGACCCAGTTAATCAAGTAAATTCGTTTACGTGCAGTTGTCCAAAAGAAGTCGTAGATGTCGTTAACCAGTATTTGCCATGCTATACCCCTTTAAAATATGCCATACATGTACTAGTTTATACTAACCCTTTTTTTTTAATTTCTAATTCTTGTATCGTATTTTAACATTTTAGGCTCACAGAATGCGTTTGCGTAAATATACTCATTTAATGTCATATTGATACAGGAAACATATTTACAAGGAGCAATCACAATACACTAGGCCGAATGTGAATTGCATACATTAGTTGTTGCTTAGTAGAAGTCAGCTTACCTAACAAGAAGTAACACACGCAATTTCCAATTTGACAACCGAAATGAAATTATTCGCAACAAGGCACTTCACAAAGGAATACGAATTGAATTTGATTTTAATGGCCTATTGCTTAATACATGTAGCTCGATACTCGTGGCTCTCCTCCAATATGCAAATTGGCTCAATCAGTAGCTTTATAAATTTTTTATCAAGGCATCATACTTTGTAGGAGGTTCCATCAGACCTGGATTTCATTCTGTTTCAAAATAAGGCTCGTTTTCATGGTAATTGCATGATTCTGATATCCACTCTGCATAATATTCCAGGCAATTTGGCACGTACGAAGACACTAATTACAATGATACATACAAGGTGGGCATGAAATTACCGGAAAGTTTGTCGAACTCAGCCGTATGTGAACGTGCCCCTTCCTATATAGCCATAGTGTCAATACTAAAGCAGTGATTACCCCCTCTGTGCCCCTGTTGGACAATATTTACCCATCCTTTTTGTGACAGTGCACACTCAGACCAAAGATCAATCTCATATGGGAGTCAATTAGACCCTTCATCAATATACTGTACCACAATAATGACATTTTCTTTTTCGGTTAAAACTGATTTACATCAGTAGCGGTTCTATAAGGGGTCTAGGGGCTCAAGCCCTGAAATAATTTGTTACACTCCCCCTCCTCCACCCTCTAAAAAATATATAAATAAGCTTTAATAAACAAAGCACATATAGAAAAATAGTTCAAGAACCCTCATGCCCCCAAAGCCCATCCCTCATCCCGCACCTGATTTACATGATATATGTCTATTTATTTTGGGAAATATAATTTTCAGTTATTCATAAAGGTCTATTTTGGTAGAGTAATTCCATGTAAGCTATACAAACAAACATGAAAAAGGGGCAAAAGAAGAGAGCATTATGGCCAGCCAAGATGTCCAAGCCTCCAAAGTATGGACATATTCCGTGACCTATGAAAAGACATATTGGTAGTTTCAATAAAATATTCGGTTTATTTCAAGTATTGCTTTGTAAGAACAAAGAAAGAAAAAAAACGCGTCATCTCATATCAATTATCCATTCATCCGCGCGTTCAGTTTGTGTAACAGTCATCACGGTATTCAAAGCGGCGTAAAAGTAGCGGTAAATTTGTTCCCTTTCACATCGACTCGTCGTCGTAGAATAGAGTAATTTGGTTGACGGGGTCGTGATATCACTGCAGTCAAGTTGGATAGTCCGAGGGGTAGGTGTGATGCTGGTGACGGACACACTGCTCTTTGTTTTCCAGGGCGTTATCTGGAAAGAGACAAATTAAACATGATCGTAAGGAATTAAAAACCAATCAGTGTATGGGGCTATTTGGACACAGTCGTGTACGCTTCGCCACTTACACTGATTCCGGCCATTAGTACACTTTCTTCTCCTCTACTTTTCGATCGTTTTCCACATAATGGATGGTGTTATATGTCACGTTGAATTTGTGTAAAATTTAAAATTTGTGTAGCATACATTTAATTTCGCTTGATTTTGTATAATTCTATATATTACTAGTTATAATTGTACTTATCATAAATGGGATCAGTAGATCTGGGATATGTTTGTGTTTATGTAAAAATGCTATATTGGTGATAACAATATAATGCTAATATTATAATAATCGTTATATTGTGCTCCGCGCTGAAATATTAGAGTGTATAGGATAGTATGAAATTTTAACCTATTTTCATCTCATGTGCTATCTTCCCGAAAAGGCCCGAAGAAGTTTCTAAATTGTTGCTATGATTTTCTCTCTATTGTAAATTTGACATTTCAACTCTTTCAACATTTTGGCACTATAACTAGAAGTTCGAACTTATTATCCCCTTGTTAATTGTCAGATGAGAATGCTGCTTCAGGTTTGGATTTGAATAAATGAAATGAATTTGAAATAATAATAATAATAATAATAGCTAGTTCTTATATAGCGCTTTACAAGACCGAAGGCCCTCTCAAAGCGCTTTACAGATATATATATTATTACCCCGGTCATAGGATTCAGGCTTACCCGCACACAATGTATGCACATTCTCCACTCCCTGGGGAGCATTCCAGCCAGGCGTCTTTTTTACGAGCGCACACTTGCTAATCTAACCACATTAGCTTTCGCATCCTACCGGGTACCCATTTAACACCTGGGTGGAGAGTGGCAAATGTAGATCAATATTTTAGATTGAATTTAAATGACAAAAAAAATCTTTAAACGGTTTTATTTATTTATTTATTAAGTCTTCTTTAAAATAAAAAAAAAAATAAAAAAATATAGGGTAGTTCCGTTTAGGGTCATATGGCCTGCTTTTCGATGGAGCCCTGTAAGCAAGTGACAAAGTACATGGTAATAATTTACCAGATAGATTTCGCTTAGACCTCCATCTCCTTCGATGAACACGTCTAGATTAACGGCATGTTTTGTTACGACGAACGCCACCCTGCTTGGAGACGAAAGATAACTTGTTCTTACGACAGCAGTCATCACCCCGACGCCGCCCGCCAAAGCTAAGTCATTGGGCGCGTAGATCGTCTCCTCCACTTCGAAGATATGGAGCTGAAAAGAAAATAATATCATGAAAAGTTAATAAAATAAAAGAAAGTTCAGCCAGGTCGGAGAGAAAAATGTGAGCATAATCTCATTATTTGTATGTCAGTTTGACAGAATATCATATTAGGATGGTCCCCTGAAAAATATTGCTCTTCAATTAATACCCTCCTATTGAATTCTAGATTTGATTGAAAAGTATAAGAAGTGTGTATACCTAAGTGCCACGTGTTTATACGGTCCCACATGTTTGTGTTCAAGTATGCTTTTCAGCGGGGCCGAGTAAATTTTGTGTCAGCTCTCGCTTCCAAAACCTCTCAGAAGACCCTGGTTTGTATGTACAAAAAAATAACCTCATCCTCATAACCACAAAAGCACAAAGTTCGACAATTACACTTGACTTTATTTTTTGTATTATGACAAATTAATGCCTCTTATGATTACGCTTCTGGTATAATTCCAACTTTCAGACAAAGAGTGGGGTGGATTTCATTGAGTGATAAACATAATCGGCTGATAGTGATCGAGTCAGATCAAGTTAAAGAGCCAGGGTCAAGTGCGGATCCAGGATTGTTTTTTAAAGAGGGAGAAAACATTCACAAAATGACAATCTAAGGAAAAAGCTCAATACGATTTTTAATTGCCCCTTTTTATTCGAATATTCTCTGATAAGGCAACAAACAAAAAGAATAAATTCGGGTCATTTTCAGGTCAGAACTAGCCCTAATTCGTGTTTTAGGCCTATTATGATTTAACAACAATTGAATGTTCTCCCAGGGAGCCTTACTTTCGATCTTTTATTTCTCCATTCAAAAAGCATAAAGGCGGTGAAAAAAAAATTATTCAATGCTCCGTCCTTGATGGTGAGATTATTCAATTTTATCTCTCTTAGCTAATAAGGGAGTTTACAGATAGCACATGGTACAAATGACCCCAACTATCCACATATCTTTTACACATGCAGAAGTTCCACTTTGAGCATCTTAGAATAATAACTGCCAAAGTCCTAGATGTGCTTCATGAATACCTTTTGTTTGACCTCTTGAAAAGAATACTTCCACCTGCGTATCATAAAATGTACCGTTGGTGCATAAATGAATAATGTTACATAACTTTCATGAGCGCATATCCAGTATTCATCTCTGTGGGTTTTACCTTATTGGTACAAATGACCTTTATCTGCCCATGCGCAGATTGTATCTGTAAACTCCCTTATTCCTGCGAACAGTGGACTCAACCAAGCGTAATCAAATGTTAAACGAATTTGTCATGAGTCCTGAAATCTCAATTTGTTACTGCATATCATGGAAGTATTAACGAGCAGCAATGGCGAACGATTGTCGCTAAAATTCAACAATCGTTGCTTAGTTTGCTTTTCCTTAATATTACCATGAGACATCATGCTTCATAGAGCTATGATCGACAAACATGATATTGTCTTGAAAACAGTCAGAAAACATAAAACTAGAATGAATAAGAGATAATGCGATCATGTAACGAATGCAATAATTTAGGATATATTGTCTATATTGATAAGATTGTTTTGTTTACTTATTTCTTTTTCCTATTTTTGCTTTGTTTTGATATATATGTTCCCTTGTATTGATTAGGTTCATTATTTCCATTTTTGGAGGGGGCATAGTTAAAAAATAACAATTTCTTTAACACTCCGTTTCCATGGCAATGATCTTATTTTGTTACATGAAATTACTCGAATGATAATCATAACCAAACAGACATCTGAAGTTATTAGAAGCTTAGTATTAGCTTCATGTTGTTGAAAATAATGATATTCCCTGACAAAATCCAATATTATTTTCTTGATTCGTTTTCATTATAATAGCTCAGCGATCACATCGTCACCTACCTTATGGCAACTAAACAGATATTTTTACCCGAGGGTCATAGAAAACAGAAAGTAATCATTTGAAATTATGCAAAATTGTTGATAATTAATCAAACTGTAAACAAATTGTAAACAAGTGAACAAAGAGAAGAACATCCTAGAAATCCAACGCTTATCATAAATTTTTGCTGGAAAAAGTCGTAGTTTTTTAATGAGATCCTGGCAAAAAGTATACACCGAATCGCACGAATTGAGTGAAAAATTCGTCTGCTCATGCGCGGAACGCGCCACTAAATATTTTCACACAAAGTGCCCCGCCCCATCGCCGCCGGCTGGATCCGCCCCCGGGTATGCCCCTTATAGTTTTACGGACCGCCTCCCATATCTGCGAGTGGCCCCGGTCACATCCGATAGAAACTATAAAATGAAAGACTTGAGTTTGTTCAAATGTTTCGAAAATGATCATTTGAAGAAAAAAAGTAAACAGGAAAGGAAAGCAAGGAGAGAGGGAGGGGGAGAGAGAGAGAGAGAGAGAGTGAGAGAGAAAGAGGGAAAGAAAGAAAGAGAGATACGGAGACGAGAGGGAATCAGAGGAAAGGACTGAAAGGAAGAGTGAGGGGAAGAAGAGAGTTGGAGAGAGACAGAGACAGAGAATGATGGCGGAATAGAGAGAGGGGAGGGAGGAAGGACGCTGAGCAAGGTAGAGAGAGATAGAGAGAGAGACAGAGAGACAGAGACAGAGACAGAGAATGATGGAAATAGAGAGAGGGGAGGAAGGACGCTGAGCAAGGTAGAGAGAGAGAGAGAGAGAGACAGACAGAGACAGAGACAGAGAATGATGGAAATAGAGAGAGGGGAGGAAGGACGCTGAGCAAGGTAGAGAGAGAGAGAGGGAGAGAGAGAATGATGGAAATAGAGAGAGGGGAAGGAAGGAAAGATGAGCAAGGTAGAGTGAGAGAGAGAGAGAGTGAGAGAGAGAAAAAAAGAGAGAATCTATAAAACCCAATCACACCTGATGTTTCTCCCCTAATTCATTGCTAGCTTGTCCATGGCATATCGTCAGTGGTTGTTCCCTCTCATCGTAGTACGCCGTCGTCGTCGAATTTTGGTCGTGATCGGTATCGCACTGAAGTGTCTCAACGCCAAGATAAGCTACAAAGGAAATATACCAAAGGGAATAAGTTAATAAAAAGAACAGTTTTTAAATCGCTATTAGGAAATGTTATTGATCGCAGTAACCGTTTTTTTCTTGTTCTAAATCAGCAGCCTTCACGAAAGTATCTTTATTTTAGTAATATAGCTGGAAGTATACATGTTTTGTACAAACTACAACTATTTTCAGTAGGACTTTTTTTTTGATGACTTTTGTCTGAATCGGTTCATTTCAATATTGAGCCCAAAAACAAAAATGACTGATTCTTGTTAATTTTGTTAATCACGACATTCGTTTTTAACTCAAAGGTAAAAAAAAAAAACTGCCGTATGATTTTAGCTATGAGCCTATGATATGTTGAATACCGAAATGTAACTAAATCGTAGTACTGGGTGTTAGTTTTATGTGTAGCCTATTAATTGTCTTTCAATAACCCCTTTTCTTTTATTGTATATCCTTGAGTTGAAAATAGAATGAGTTTTGATTTCACAAATGTTGTTTCCATACGTCACGTTCTCGCGTGTTAAGTAGTAATTCTGGTTGTTATTTGATGTGTAGCTTTTCAATGTATGATTTTCACTATCCCGTTTTCTTCTAGCCCGTGTATATACTAATGGTGTTCCATATTTTTCGAGTTCGATTTTGCAAAGTTTGTTTATATCTTGTTTACATTTTGTTTACCTCATGTTTTCGCGTATGAATTGCATAAACTGAAACATGCATACTATGCCTTTCAAGTATTATAGGGGAGGTCGCATATCTAAAAGAGAGAAGAAAATTATGTAAAACAACAAAGCCATGGATTGAGGGGTTGGTGGCGTATGAGTCGATAATAGCAGTGTCATGATACATTTCATTTAACCCATAGCAACCATTTACCATGACGCGGTCAGAATGATTGATGATTTCATTTAAATTTGCTTTGATCTACATTGGCGTATCCAGGATTCTCTGGCGAGCGGGGATGTGGGGACGGGTACAAAGGGTACATGAAGGCGGGAAAAAAGAAATAAAATGCAAGAGAGGAAGGATAGGGAAACACGGGAGAACTATTATAAATGCCCCTTTTCCGAAAAAAAAGATAATATTCGTGGACAAGAGAAAAGAGTGTCTTTTGGAAGTCCAAGGTAGCCGGTGGGGGGGGGGGGTTGCCCCCTGTCCCGCTGATGACGGTCTGTATGTAAATAAAAGCCATTGTGTATTTGCTGTAGGTCAGAAGTTATGCAAACTTAGACCATCCAATAGTTTGTATTCATTTCATGTAGAAACAGTCAAGCAAACGATACAGCAAATTCTGGACTTTACTCCTTAAGCTATAGATATTAATTTTATCCTCCTCCAATAAACAAATATTGCTGCAGTAGGGAGAATGTAGGTTTTCAATGCATGGTATTGGTATATAACTTTCATGCATAAAAGTAATATGCATCCATTTGTGATTGATTGATGGGAATCATTCTTGGTATTCAGACGAAAAAGAAGACCAAAAGCCGAATTACATTACAATTTTTCCACTTATACTTGTAAATATATCACAAAATTAATGCAAAACATCACACTCCATTACATTAAACAGAAACTACCAAAAGGTTTAGAAATGTGTATACAAGAGAAAAGAATACGTGGGTGTACTTTGTACGATACTTCAAAAGGGCCGTGGAGTGACCACTATTTGAAATGGCAGATGTACATGTTGTCATGATGCGACGTACAGCCCTGTGTTCAGCGGCTTAGCATAATTATGCTCAGTCTGGGTCCATCTTGCCTCATTCAAAATGTTGGATCAGCCCTTTTAAAGGCACACTGTCCTACTTGTAGCTACTTGCTCCCTCTATATAGAAAACTTCCCAAATCGGTGCCTGTTGGTCCCCCATGATCCTCTTTTTTTATGTTAAATGAGAGCCGAGTTAATGAGATAGCCACCTGTCACAGTGACCTCGATGGCTCGCTGTGTGGTCTAATCCCTTCTAGCTGCAGTAGTAACGCCTACCTTTAAACGGTAAAATTGCACCTTATGTTTTTTTTTAGAGTGAAGAGACTGGCAAGAGAATTGTAACGAGGGGCTGGGGGCTTCGATTGTTAGTCATGTCGAGAGAGTTGGGGGGGGGGGGTATGAAGGTATACAACCCAAAGCAAGAAGAACATTTCGCCATGCCAAAACTTTGCATTCTAATGAGGGAGCGAGGCGAACGAAGGAGACACAACATGAGAGCTTTCACATCTACAAGTTCGTATAGATGAAACTCGATCAGTGGCTTAGATACAGGAGGTAGGGAGACATATCCCCCTCCCCCTCCATTTAATGCCGAAGAAAGGAGGAAAATAGGAAGAAGAAAAAAAAAGGGAGAGGAAAGGGGAAAGACTATTGTGACAAGGGCGATAAAGGGAGAGGACCCCCTCGCACACCCTCCACTGATGTTCCATATGCAAGCGGTACCCCTTCCCTCCTCCCCCCTCCCTCCCCCCCCCCCCCCCCCCCATGCCGGCTGCTGCGTCTCATCAATGGCGACTGATCAGGTGACATTCACTCTCGGGATGATATTGCAATGCTTTTGTTTGAATTTTACAGAATCGAGGGTTGCCATTCTGAAGGACGTCATCAAACACAAACATATTTAGCAAATATTTGCATCATCAAATTATCAAGTACAGCTTATACATGAGTTATGGCTTTACTAACGTGCGTGTGAGAAATTCTTTCATTTCAGAATGCTTAAAGGGAAATCCAGCCTTGTAAAAGGCTCATGTGTGTGAAAGTAGAAAAATAAAATAAACCGAATGGCAAGAGTTTGAATAAATCGGACCAATAATAAGAAAGTTATGAATTTTTGAAATATTAGATATAATATACGCGAATCTCAAATTGGAAATTTGGGCCGTGGATTGTACTCATGAATATTCCTCAGTGAGGTACCCGCATATAATGTAAGTCTTATCTGATAAGTTGGATGGGAAATAATTATTATTATTTTTATATATTTGCAGAAACAGCCCGAACGTGATTGTTATGCCATGTTAATTTGTGCATAATTAATTATTTGAATTGAATATTAAAGATTTCATTTTTTTTTTCAAAGTTCAAAATTAAATGCCTGTACGTGTGTATCTGGCAAATAATGACGAGTGCCATAGTGATGCAAAGTGAATATTCTGTGCATGGTGAATTTGGGATGGGGCTGACGCGAATTGTTTTTTTTTTTTTTTTTTTTTTAATAATCTTGAATCTTAAAAGGGTGCCGTGGCTAAAAAACAAACAAACAGTGATCTAGTAGACTGGTGCCCCCCCTCCCCCTCCACCTATGACTTAGCCTACGCTACTCCAGACTGCGTATAATCATGATGGTAGCTTATTTATAGTGTTTGCGGGTGGCATGATTGATCCATGGCGGATCTTATGGAAGGAGATACTTCTTACTCTCTTAAAAAAAAAGAGTGAATTTTCACTCTATTTTCACTTTCTTGGGAGTGACGTCCGTGGTCACTTGTTTAGGAGTGAAAATCGATTGATTTTAGAGTGCTCTCTAAAAAGAAAAGAGTGAATGTTCACTCTATTTTCACTACATTTTCACTCTCCAGAGGAGTGACGTCCGTGATTTGAAAATTCACTCTTTTTTTTAAAGAGAGTAGGTTAATTTTTATGATGTAAAAAGGTTATATAGGCCTATATACAAAACATAGATATATTATGGTTCATGTTACATGTATAAAAGAAATTACATTGAATACCGTGAATGGCAATATAAAAAGATTTTGTTATTGTTATGCAGTACTTTTTTTTTTCGTTTGTTAGCAAACATAATAGTAATAAAAGATAATAACAATAATATTTCCGAATTCTACGCAATCGTACTTTATCAATATTGTTGTGAGTCAATTTATTACGATTCGAATCCGTGTATTCCACTGTGTAAAAACGATCTTTATCCGTGTTTCCATATGAATATGTCATTGTACATTTGCTACTTTGTATAATCTATTTGTGTATATTATTCTCTATTGTATATTGTTCATGCGCTTTATGTAATGCCAATAACTGAATTTCCAATTGACCAATAAAATTTATCTGAATCTGAATCTGAATCCAAATGGTTACATCATTGTAAATTTGCTACTGTGTCTTATCTATTTGTGTCTATATTTTCTATTTACATTGTTCATGTGCTTTATGTAATGCCAACAACTGAATTTCCAACTGGACCGATTCACTAAATCTGAATCTGAACACAATCGTTAATTCTGGAAGAAAATAATCTACGTAAAAATTAATATGCTAAGACAATGTACATACCCGCGTGCGCGTCATCTATTGATTGTGCATACTTGACAATGACAACATAAATGTACATGTATTTGAACTTGATTTCGATAGGAAAACAAACATGCATGAGGATAGTAAATATGCTCTGAATTAAGTTCATACTACACAGTCTGTGTGAAAGTGTTGTATGTGGATATGTATGTGTTCGGGTTTAATTAAGAATAAGAATGTTGATATGAATTGGAATGGAGTGAACTGAAAACAAATAAAAATGAAATGAAATGAAATGAAATAGAATGAAAAGGAATGGAATGGAATAAAATGAAATGAACTGTCGTGAAATTAAATGAAAAGAAATGAATTGAAATGGACTGCAATGACATGAAAATGAAAGAAAAAAATTGAACGGAATGGAATGACACGAGACCAAATGAAATCACTTTGAATATTTGCATTCACCATCATAGGCCGACATATCATATTTAATCTTCATCGATGCATACGAAATATTATCCCCCAATATAGATATAGCCTATTCATTAAGAGCCGTTCAAGAATAATCCGCTTTCAATGAGAAAGTCATGATGTATTCCTATTTCTATAAATCACATTAATCTGTTTGACTGATTTTTCTTCTTATATTGAATATACATTCTTTGTTCATGGTCTTTTTTTCCTTGAGTTATCCACAATAATACAAGCACTTCTTCTTATTGGATAAAATTATTCGAATTGAAAGTTGAAAATAAATAGGAATGATCATGATGACCTTCAATTTCAATTCAATTTAATGCAATGGGTAGATGCTATAGCCTTCACTGTTCTAGAGTGCAATGGAAGCCTTGTTGAATATTCTCAGATGAAATCTCCTCATTATAGAGTCACAACTACTTTACGTATTGAGCTGTATGATAATGCGCAAATTGTATAGTTCCATCACACTTCACTAGATACAAATATTTTCTGAATATGATTGTGTTTAAAACGTCTTTGATAATATCATGTTATTATTTGATCACAATCTTTCACTGAATAGGGACTCTGGCTTGTCATTGTAACATTATCTTCGCTCCAGTGATCGCGAGGCTGCCTATAGCAGACAGCAATAAACTGTGTGAATAACCAATTGGCTTGATGGACGAAAGCTTGCCGACTAAAATAATGTTAGGGTTGGTAGAAGTTGAAAGTACATGTTACCTTGCCAACTATTTATGTTAGTAGTGATTGGGTAGGCCTTATTGTGCCTTGAATAAACTTTACTAACTATTACATAAAACATGTCCTCATTGAATAAGTTGGATTTGATAGACTAGATATACT
>JAVYIG010018216.1:0-21697 GCA_035222895.1 Strongylocentrotus droebachiensis
TCCTCCTCCTTACCCCTCCTCCTCACCCCTCCTCCTCACCCCTCCTCCATACCCCTTCTCCTCCTCACCCCTCCTCCTCACCCCTCCTCCTCACCCCTCCTCCTCACCCCTCCTCCTCACCCCTCCTCCTCCTCACCCCTCCTCCTCACCCTCCTCCATACCCCTCCTCCATACCCCTTCTCCTCCTCCTTACCCCTCCTCTACACCCCTCCTCCTCACCCCTCCTCCTCACCCCTCCTCCATACCCCTTCTCCTCCTCCTTACCCCTCCTCTACACCCCTCCTCCTCACCCCTCCTCCTCCATACCCCTCCTCCTCCTTACCCCTCCTCCTCACCCCTCCTCCTCACCCCTCCTCCATACCCCTTCTCCTCCTCACCCCTCCACCTCCTCACCCCTCCTCCTCCATACCCCTCCTCCTCCTTACCCCTCCTCTACACCCCTCCTCCTTACCCCTCCTCCTCCATTCCCTTCCTCCTCACCCCTCCTCCTCACCCCTCCTCCTTACCCCTCCTCCTCACCCCTCCTCCTTACCCCTCCTCCATACCCCTCCTCCTCACCCCTCCTCCTTACCCCTCCTCGTCACCCCTCCTCCTTACCCCTCCTCCTCACCCCTCCTCCTCACCCCTCCTCCTCACCCCTCCTCCTCACCCCTCCTCCTTACCCCTCCTCCTCACCCCTCCTCCTCACCCCTCCTCCTCACCCCTCCTCCATACCCCTCCTCCTCACCCCTCCTCCTTACCCCTCCTCCTCACCCCTCCTCCTTACCCCTCCTCCTCACCCCTCCTCCTCACCCCTCCTCCTCACCCCTCCTCCTCACCCCTCCTCCTCACCCCTCCTCCTCACCCCTCCTCCTCACCCCTCCTCCTTACCCCTCCTCCTTACCCCTCCTCCTCACCCCTCCTCCATACCCCTCCTCCTTACCCCTCCTCCATACCCCTCCTCCTCACCCCTCCTCCTTACCCCTCCTCCTCACCCCTCCTCCTTACCCCTCCTCCTCACCCCTCCTCCTCACCCCTCCTCCTCACCCCTCCTCCTCACCCCTCCTCCTCACCCCTCCTCCTTACCCCTCCTCCTCACCCCTCCTCCTTACCCCTCCTCCTCACCCCTCCTCCATACCCCTCCTCCTTACCCCTCCTCCATACCCCTCCTCCTCACCCCTCCTCCTTACCCCTCCTCCTTACCCCTCATCCTTACCCCTCCTCTGACTCACCCCTCCTCCTAACCCTCCTCTGTCTCACCACTCCTCCTCACCCCTTCTCCTCACCCCTCCTCCTCACCCCTCCTCCTCGCCCCTCCTCCTCCTCACCCTCCTCTGTCTCACCTCTCCTCCTCACCCCTCCTCCTCACCCCTCCTCCTTACCCCTCCTCTGACTCACCTTACATGCTGAGTATAGGGCTAGTTGTGGGCTGGGATGAATGGACGTTCCTGAGGAGACATTCACCACTACTCCACACTTCCTCTCAACCATCTGAGGTAGAACCAGCTTTGTCATCTACACAACAAACACATTTATAAGGAAAAAAGAGTTATTAGGGGATTAATGAAATATTACTGAAGGCTTGATCATACATAATAAGCCCCATTTGACATGATTATGAATAGATGGTTATGAATAAATGATTATGAATGGGAAGTAGGGATGAAAATTGTAATAAAGAGACTATGCATACTCATATTTCCTTTTGCCACAGCCATTTTGGGGGCCAGTTTACATGTACATATCACATGGCAATGAGGTCTCACTTCTACAGAGATGATCATTTATACATCTATAGGTACAGAGGAAGACATTCATTGTAAGGCAAATACATAATAAAAGATGTCATGATGATATTGCCAATGATTTTGCTGATGATGATGATGATAAGTATGATGAGTCTGATTGAGAGCAATTACCATGGTAGCAGCTCCTATATTGATATTGATGAGTTGTCTTATACGATCTGCATCCATCTCAAGGAAGAGCTGTGGATAATCCATGGCGCCAACATTGTTCACTGTCAAGAGAGAGAGAGGGGGTAAGAGAGAGGGGGGATTAAGAGACAGGGGGATTAAGAGACAGGGGGATTAAGATACGGGGGGATTAACATACTGATCTCAATGCAGTCTACAGAGAGCATAACAATTAATTTCAAAGATAAACTCAACATTTAATATTAATAATAATAATTGGAGTTATGTAGCGCCTTTTTCAAAGGATACAAGGCGCTGTCTCTTAGACTATCAACAATTTAAGAGGAGTTGTCCAGGTAAGTTTTCAGTTGTTTTTCGAAGAAATCTATTGAAGTACTGTTTCTTACAAATGAGGGGAGTTGGTTCCAGAGACGTGGGGATTTGAAACCAGACTATTTACAGGATTTGGGATTTGGGAATGACAAAGGTAGGATCGGAGCTGATGAAGATCTAAGAGGATATGATGTTCTCTGTTGCTGAAAGAGTGAGGAAATGTATACAGGAAGGGTGGTCGACATAGATTTGAAAGTATCTGGTATTGTATTCTATGGTCCTGAAAGCAGACGACTTGTTTACAAATCTAAAAGAAAAGAAATATCCCTAAGAAAACTAAGACGTATGATCAATGTCAGATAGTGTAGTGAAAGTCTATCGATTTTCAAATTGATCGATTGATTACTGAATTTTCTTGTTTTCATAGAATACAGAAACTCATTCATTTCCTCTATTAAAAGGATCGTTTAACAATGTTAAATCTCAGATACACGGCCCTACCTGTTATCAGTGTCTGTGATATGGTGTAATACTGAAGCCCTAAAAAAATCGCGCTTCAAAATGATCAAGAAGTGCCTCAAAAAAATAAAAAATCATTGAGTGACCGGTTTTATCATACCGTACTTGTTTTACCCAATAGACTGTAGTGTTATGAAAACCGTTTGCCAAACGGTTTTCAAAATTTGTAATTCCAATCATATTTATCTTGATAATCAGACAGGCGGTCGGTTTGTAAAAGTCATTGAGTTCCTGACTGACCTAAAGGTTTATAATTATCATTGCAGCATGAGCTTAATCCAGGATTTTGTTTCAGAATCTGAGACAAAGTTACCGGATCCCTTTAAAGCAATGGATGAAAGAAGTTAAGAACTATATTAAAGGTACAAATATGAATGTCATTTTAGAGGGGAATTCATACCTATTGTTGTTTTAGTTTGAACTATTAAATTCTGAATATTTATGCCACTGTCAAAACCACACAATAGACTCTCCCCTCCAGAATAATATTTTTCTTCTTCAAACACATACTTTCATATCAACGTTTTTAAACAACTCCATGTACTTTTGAGAGAAGTAGAACACATAAATATTGAGGCTTTTTTTTACTTGTTAATTTTGTCAATGACTGTCAATGACTGTCAAGGCTCTGTACACTGAATATTTACCTAAGATACCTATCTGCATGCCCTGTAGTCTAGTTGAGATGTCTTCATATATCTCAGATCCAAGGCCGAAATCTGCTTTAATCACATGAGTCTTTACTCCATAGAAAGATTCTAAAATAGAAACATTACTCAAATTTAGTATTTCTTGTACTACAAATATCGATAAAATATGAAGAAAACAATGTCTATATTATGCGATATTTAAGATCCAGGCTGACATTCGTTTTGTTTCTATTATGCAATATTCAATATAACCTCATTTTGCACTAGTTCATGAATAAACATAGCATTAGAAATATCACTTTACCAATTTGAGGAGTGAAATGGTCCTTACCGATCTCTGAAGCCACCTTCCTGAGTTTCTCATTAGAGCGACTGATGAGAATGATGTTCACTCCATGATGAGCTAATTCCATAGCATATGCTTTACCTATACCGTCGGTGGAACCAGTTACAACTGACAAGAGGAGAGCAAGAGAGAAAAGGGTTCTAAGTAGGAATTAATGTAATGTTAATTGTTATTGTATAATTGTTTTAAATGGGGGCACGCTACAAGCGTCCTATCTTGCACCCCGGGGCAACATGTCTGATATTGATATTTATAATGCTATGTTTATTATGAAATTATAAAGAAAAACTGTGATAACGCCATTACGAACTTGTAGCTTGCACAGTTTTTCCTTCATAATCATTTTACCTTCGGCGTAGACTAGAAGGGATGAGATTTAGATGACGTCATGCGCAGCGAGAGTTAAAAGACGGTTTGCAAGATTTTCAACATGGATGTCGATTTTGACCCATAATTTCCTAAAAAGGGACCATTAAACAGATTATTTCAGTCAAGTTGGTAAGTGGAACCGATGTATTATAGCTTAGGCCTAATTTAGAAAATAAAATGCATGGGATATGCATGAGGTAAAATGACATTTTCGGGGCATAAAAATGGCCATGGAGTTAGCAAGGGAATGCGTATAGTCGATTTCTGTCTCTAAAGAGAGAGCCGACCCTACCCAAATAAGAGGCTTAACGAACGAAAGAGACGGAAAATTCGGTCTAAGGGCAAATTAGCCCCCAAAATGCCCAAAAGAGCCCCTGAAAGTATTAAGAGCCCCCTAAACAGTAGGGGCGCTGGTCCGAGAATAAGGGTCGTCTTCATAAACGAAGATCGTCTTTGTAAACGCGGACCAATGCGTCCTCAAAAACAAGGATCGTCTGCAAAAAAGCAGATGTTCCATATTTTTGATCGGCACATTGGCGATCCACCTATAGCTAAAACTCTGCACCTCAAACTGAAGCTATCAGTCCAAAATTATGCAAACTTCTCATATGGTTTATGGTATTACGCGCATGCACGATACCATAACCCATACAAGAAGTTTGCATAATTTTGGACTGATAGCTTCAGTTTGAGTTGCAAAGCTAGCGTAGAGTCGGTACTGAGTGACGACGTCGACATCGAAGCCTTAAACGGAGGCTTCCCGAATTCGAAAGTGATCCAAATTCAGGTGGAAAATGTGATATATGATTATGATTAAAATTTAGGCTTGAGTCGGTACGGTCGATCACACCAGGACCCGACAGTTGCCGTCGGGTCCCGGTTTCGTTTTTTGAGAACCGACGCTCCGAAAAAAATAATGAAATATGTAAGAAATTGCAGTTTTGCACACCACTAAAATCAATCCACCTTAAATCTTAAGTATTTAATTGTTACCAATCATATTCTAGCTCATCCTGAATCAATCCGAACTGCTGATATAAATATGGGTTGTTGTTGCCAGCTGCTAGCTATACTGTACTGGCCGGGTCTCTCGGCAGGATGAATAAATCAGGTTGAAAGAAACATTAATGTTTGAATAATAAAACGGCTTTCTGAAAAGTACTTCTTTACAACATACCGATCAAATAATTTTTAAAAGACAAAATAGATATTTTTTCTTTGATTTTGAACACCGCATGCTTCTTTTAAAAACTGAAAATTACTTGCTAAACACAAGAAGTTTCGATACGGATGGCTGTTGCAAGGCAAGTTCAGACTAGTCTCGGAAAAATGCGCAGTGCTCGTCGTTAGCTGTAATGCGTGCCAGAACGAACCCCAAAAAAGACGTGATCGTAACGAGAAAAAAATCATTAAAAACTACGAGAGCACAATTGGAAAGACAACTACTCAAAATTATCGTAAGCAGATACCTAACTTGGAGGAAGAATACAATAGTTGTCCAAGAAAAGCCACAGAAAAAGTGATATTTAAGGAGTTACTATAGGTATAATTACTATCAGAATGGGCCTGCTGCTCCGATCTACACGTGTTTAAACTGAACACAAGGCTAGAAAACAAATACCGCCCTCTACGGTAAAAGCAGTATAACAAAGGATTTGAGTATTTGCAGCAGGCCCCTTGCGATAAAAATGTACCCAGTTACTCCTCGATTATCACAATTTCTGTGGCATTTCTTGGGCGATTATTGAATTCTTTGTCCAAGTAATGTACATGTATCTGATTATGGTAATTTTGAGCAGTAGTTCTCTTTCCAATTGTGCTCTCGTAGTTTTGAATGATTTCTTGTTACAATCAAGTATATTTGTTTTGGTTCGGTCTGGCACGCATTACAGCTACGAGGTGCACTGCGCATTTTTCCGTGACTAGTCTGAACTTGCCTTGCAACAGCTATCCGTATCGAAACTTCTTGTGATTACCAAGTAATTTTCAGCTTTTAAAAAAAAGCATGCAATGTAAATGTTTAAAATAAGAGAAAAATATATTTATTTGTCTTAAAAAAATTATTTGATCGGTATGTTGTAAAGAAGAATTTTTTAGAAAGCCGTTTTATTATTCTAACATTCATATTTTTTGACCCGATTTATTCAACCTGCATGAATCAAAATGGCGGCTCGAATGTTGTCTTTATATTTTTGCTCGAGTTTTTTAAACTTTTAGAGGCACGATAATGGCACTAAACATCGCCAATCATGGATGAAAATAATGTCAAATGGAAGAATATACCAATCTGTGCCGAGGTATGCATGTGTTGATTTATTTGACTGATAAAAAAGGTCACTTTTAAGTGACATACTGATGATATGCGCTTTTTATAGAGGCAAGTGACAAATCCTGCTAGCTGATTTCGGGACACCGGGTCCCGATCGGTGCAAGGCCGTCGGGAGCCGGTTTATGAAAATCACGACATGACTCAGGCCTATTAAAATTAGTAAAAAATTGGGCTAAATTTCCTTTGCTAAGAATGGATATTCAACTGCTTAAAAAAAATGGATACGGAACTACACTAGCGCCAAAATGTGCATAGATCTAGACTACAGTTCAATGCAAAACAAATGAAAAAGTGTCATTTTCATGCCAGCAAACTTGACAAGTAGCCCCCGAAATGATTTTTTGTTTTTTCTGTGCTAGTAATGCAGCTATGTGTGGTCAGGCATGACTACCGTAGTCCGTACACGTAGGGTAGAGTGCCCAGTATTCGGGGAAATCGCTAATATTTTGAATTCTTACCTCTTTCATTTGGCAATCTACCCATCAAAAGAAAAGAAATTTATTCCTCTAACAGGATTTTATAGTCACTTAAAATATAGAATAATGATAAGCAAAATACTTCCGAAAGAAGACAGAGCATTTTTCTGCCCAGAATTTGGTCTCGCCGAATAGAATTCGGTCACGCGATTTGTGCGTGGTATCTCCGTTGCCGAGGAGCGAAGCGTATTTGCGCACTATTTTCACACAATTGCACGATAAAGCACTGAATGTCAATGCGTTGACCGAATACTGGCCGAGCGATACCGCATGGCAAGGGTATCTGAAAATACCTCTTGCACATCGGTGAACACACACATACTAAATTCATTGCGACAGCACACGTAGTTGTTTCGCAATAGACTTCTACATATGGCTATGCATGTTAGCGCATGTGCTTAGAGAACGCGGAAGTGCAGAAAGTTGTGCGACACTGACCAATTTCGAGCTAAGTTGGAGATCTTTTCGGATCGGGGCCCTAAATCTGATTTAATTTTGAGAGTTAAGAAAAGTTGTTCAGCTGCCTGATTTGTGCAAGTTTCGTGGCTCATAAATTATTTTTTAAATTGTTACAGCTGTTGAAACGGCTGTCTGACCGAATACTGGGAATGGACCGAATACTGGGCGCGCTACCCTAGTGCGTACACACTTAGTTAGTCCGAGAGACAACATATTTCTCACATATAAATGAAGGTATGGGACTGAAATGTTTTTACCTGCCCATTCTCCGAATTCTTTGACAAGGTCTCGTTTTGGTCTCAGTTTAGGATATAGATGCATCCGGATAACATACTGCACCCTGTAACAGGTGACAATAACTTTCTTTGTCACATAGTAAGCTCCTATCAATGACAACACCTCAGAGTAGACATGAAAACCGGTCGAAACTTGTCGGAAAAGAAGATCAAAACCATCTACCACTGCAGCCATGTTTACCACTAGTCTTTGTTTAAGGCTGTTAACAGTACACAGATTTGTCATCTCTCTCTTTCTCTCTCTCTCTCTCTCTCTTTATCTATCTCTCTCTCTCTCTCTCTACCTCTCTGATATGCCTGCTCCCTGTCTATCTCTTCCCATCTCTCTCTCTCTGTCTCCTCCCTCTTTCTTTCTCTCACTCCTTCTCGTATATTCTCTTCTATATAAGATTTCAACAATCTCTTTCTCTACCTCTCTGATATGCCTATAGCTGCTCCCTGTCTATCTCTTCCCATCTCTCTTTCTCTCTTTCTCTCTCTCTCTCTTTCCCTATCTCTCTCTCTCTACCTCTCTGATACGCCTGCTCCCTGTCTATCTCTTCCCATCTCTCTCTTTCTCTCTCTCTCTCTCTCTTCTATTTTTCATAGTTACCCCTCTCATGACATGAACATAAAATATTACCCGAGAAGGAATTATTACGTCATTCCATTTAATAAGACCGTTTTGTGCACCGTGTCACAGAATAAAGGATTTCTATAATGTATATGTGGTGAGTGGTGACATGACGGTACGAACGGCAGGCTCCGATGATTTTCCTTTGCACTTGTTTCTGTACATAATAGCACATACTGTACAAGATTGTACTCTTCAATGCATTATTTCAAACAATCAAATTTCCAGTGAATTGACTAACCTTTACAGTTGTCAACACCAAACTATATTGGGCTACATGTAGGCATATTGATACTTTACTTTGAAATGAGATTCAAAATGGATTATATATATTTATTGATTTTAATTTATATTTTAGAGGTAAGGTTATACATTCGTTCGGGTAAGGATTAAGGTCAGTGATGTCTGATCATAGGTGATTTTTGTTTTCTCGTATCAATTTGACAAAGGTCTCAACAAACAGAGAAGACGTCTGACCACAGGCACATGGAAACGATCCAGTTAGTATGCCTCTCGAACTTCTCGATGCGCTTATTACTCTACAGTTTAAAAAAAGAAAAGGGAAAATATAAAGATTTATTAAATATAAAGATATTTATATGCTGTATCCTTACAATGTGCATGCACAGATTGCCTTTCAGAAACAGTAGTGCTATATGATATGATGTGATTCTGCTAGCGGGATAATGAATAGGTGTATATGTGCACTCTTAAAGCAGTGTAGAGTTGTGTACAATTTTGAACATAAGAGGTCAAAATGGGAAGATGCATGTTTGTTGGATGAAATCTACCAACCTTCGTTAAACATTGACCAGCGTTGGTAAACTCTTACCCAACAAACATGCATGGTTCCTTTGTTTTCCTCTTATGAGTAAAATGTTACCCAGCCCTTTAAAAGGTATGAAGATACATATGAGAGGAATATAAATTGGATAATTCTCTCAATTTTAATTAATTTTAGGTTATTAGAAATGACTCCGTGCCCTCTATACGAAAAGGCAATCCTAAAGCAGAAAAAGTTACCATGTCGTGCTTAGTCATTTAATCATCGTATTGTTAAATCATCAATCAAAATGACAACGATGGTTGTTCGAGCCTGAATTTTAGGAAATAAACATGCCCTCCATAATGTCTTTTTTGTAAACCAAATTATGTAAACTTAAAAGCCATCTTGTGTCATGATTGTTCAGTATTCCTTTGTAGTCTTTAAAACAACAAACTCATTTT
Organism: Strongylocentrotus droebachiensis; assembly: GCA_035222895.1. Lineage (NCBI taxonomy): Eukaryota > Metazoa > Echinodermata > Echinoidea > Camarodonta > Strongylocentrotidae > Strongylocentrotus > Strongylocentrotus droebachiensis. The sequence goes on from JAVYIG010018216.1 coordinate 9,513, forward strand.
TAATGCCGGTGAACATGACCATCGTAAATATTACCAATACAATTATGTATTTTGAGAGATCATAGGTCACGTCAAGACTTTTCATTGGCCCTAGAAACTGCTATTTTCTTCTTTTTTTGGAAGGAAAATATCCATAAAAGAACACATTTTGTGACGATATCATCGCCAGAGAGACATCAATATATTGGTCTGGAAATTAACTGGAAATTTTACTCGATTGGACAGATATTCATATATTTCATTTTAATTAAAGAAATTCATATCGCGGATTCGCGATGTACGCTAAAACAGCCCCACCCTCAAAGGACGCCTACGCGTCTAATGGACCGAAGCCCATCTTCATACAAACCCAAAACAGCCCCACCCTCACAGGACACATACGTGCCTAATGGACCGAAGCCCATCTTCATACAAACCCAAAACAGCGCCACCCTCAAAGGACGCCTACGCGTCTAATGGACCGAAGCCCATCTTCATACAAACCCAAAACAGCGCCACCCTCAAAGGACGCCTACGCGTCTAATGGACCGAAGCCCATCTTCATACAAACCCAAAACAGCCACACCCTCACAGGACACATACGTGGCTAATGGACCGAAGCCCATCTTCATACAAACCCCAAGCAGCCACACCCTCACAGGACACATACGTGCCTAATGGACCGAAGCCCATCTTCATACAAACCCAAAACAGCGCCACCCTCAAAGGACGCCTACGCGTCTAATGGACCGAAGCCCATCTTCATACAAACCCAAAACAGCGCCACCCTCAAAGGACGCCTACGCGTCTAATGGACCGAAGCCCATCTTCATACAAACCCAAAACAGCCACACCCTCACAGGACACATACGTGGCTAATGGACCGAAGCCCATCTTCATACAAACCCAAAACAGCCACACCCTCACAGGACACATACGTGGCTAATGGACCGAAGCCCATCTTCATACAAACCCAAAACAGCCACACCCTCACAGGACACATGCGTGCCTAATGGACTGAAGCCCATCTTCATACAAACCCCAAGCAGCCACACCCTCACAGGACACATACGTGCCGAATGGACTGAAGCCCATCTTCATACAAACCCAAAACAGCCACACCCTCACAGGACACATACGTGGCTAATGGACCGAAGCCCATCTTCATACAAACCCAAAACAGCCACACCCTCACAGGACACATACGTGGCTAATGGACCGAAGCCCATCTTCATACAAACCCAAAACAGCCACACCCTCACAGGACACATGCGTGCCTAATGGACTGAAGCCCATCTTCATACAAACCCCAAGCAGCCACACCCTCACAGGACACATACGTGCCGAATGGACTGAAGCCCATCTTCATACAAACCCAAAACAGCCACACCCTCACAGGACACATGCGTGCCTAATGGACTGAAGCCCATCTTCATACAAACCCAAAACAGCCACACCCTCACAGGACACATACGTGCCTAATGGACCGAAGCCCATCTTCATACAAACCCCAAGCAGCCACACCCTCACAGGACACATACGTGCCGAATGGACCGAAGCCCATCTTCATACAAACCCAAAACAGCCACACCCTCACATGACACATACGTGGCTAATGGACAGAAGCCCATCTTCATACAAACCCGTGACATACCTTGTAGACAAGTCCAAGGTTCGGATCTTTATTGCGCCTTATCGAAACATAGAACATCTTTTGCTATTTTTGGTATCCAAAAGTCCAACCGGTTGGCCTTTTTTTCCCCACTGCAAGACCAAGAGGAGAGAGTGAAGCTTGTCATAATTGGATAACAATTAAACAACAACACTGTTTTACCCGTATATAACACTAAACCGAACACGAAATTGAACGAAGATTTAACGAGAGTAATAATCATAAACATTCCTTTGTCGCTAATAGTATGATTAAATGTGATCTTGAGAAATGCAAATGTACAGTGAAAGGTCGATTAATTAGAAGAAAAAAAATACGTGTGAACGGACATTTGGTGAACTGTCTGAACGGCGATCGGGTATGCTACATTGATCCACCCTCACAACCATTACCAAGAATGATAAATGTGCCAAACACGTTTCGGGGAAGAATCTTTCATGCTGGTCATCCCGAGCAAGTGAAAATGGGTGGTATTCTCAAAGCTTAAGCCGGGTCTAAGTCCAGACTAAACAAGAATTTTAGTTTACACTTTTATGAAATGCTAAGTTTCATCTTCCTCCTTCAATATTCATGACAAAGATAATCTACCAAGGACTTTATTGAAAATCAGATCATAATCATATCATCTTTTTCTTCCCATTTCATTGCAAAATTAATTTTGGGACACTTTTCATCGCAGGATTAAAATAATCTGTACAGGGCACTCCATAAAAGTGTGGACTATATAAGTTAAGCCAGGCGTAACTTAGTACCCGCTATCGGAATACCACCCAAGGTGTTCAAAATGTCTAAAAGCCGGGCACCATAACTATTATGTCAAATGCAAGATCTGCAACCAACCCGGGCATAAAAGGTTCAGTTGCCAATGCAAGCAGAGCGAGACGAGAGACACAATAGCCAAGATCACGAGCGAGACATTATGGCCCGAATTCTTAAAGGAGGTTTGTCGACAAACCTAGGTTTATGTGCCTCATATAACGCGCGTTTCGACGCGTTTTTACAAACCAGGTTTGTCGACAAACCTCCTTTGTGAATTCGGGTCAATAGTTATGCTTTATCAACTCCAATTATGACGTTGGCGCACGGCCAAAGGAATCCCGCCAATCAGACATTTTTTACTTTCTTCGACCGAAGCCAACAGCATCATCATCACGTAGAAATGAGGATAAAGTTAACCAACAAAGCGAGAATGGAAATGAGGACACGGATACAATTTCTTCTGATGAAAACTACAGTAAAGATAAGCAGATATCACGATCTCCTACAGCGAAGAAAAGAAAGAACAGGAAAGGAGGAAACACAAAATGTAAGACGTAATGATTTGTTAATATGGACGAACGTAAAAAAAACACTGCCTTCTTATCTCTCAATGTAAGAAGGATTAGAGACGAATTAAAGCGAAATACAATATCTGTATGAATTTTAAGCAGAAATCAAATATCTTTTTGCTTCAAGAAACCATTTTAACATCAGGATTGGAACTCATCATGAAAGCAGATTATTGTTGTTTCTTTGATCATGGCACAATTTACTCAAAAGGTGTAGCTATATGTGTACGAAAAACTAAATATGATGAACAACTTGAATATTTCATGCATTTTAATAGAAGAGTAGTAGCCATAAGATTGAAATGTTAGGACATTTCTTATTTCATTTTGAACTTTTAGGTACCCACCAAACGTTGTGAAAAATAAATATTTTATAAGAATTTATTTCAATAGTTGCAAAGTTTAAATATACAAATGATGTTTTGGTGTTGGGTGGATACTGGAATTAAATAAAACCAGTTCCAAAATGTGACGTAAGACTGAAAACCTCTGAAAACACTTTTAAAGGATGAGGGTCATGGAAAATTAATAATTGACTCTTTAAGGAAGCCAATTATAAGGTGAATATAAAAAGTTTGATTTGTAAATTCAAATTAGAAAATGCAAACCTAAATGCCCAGATGAAATGGAAAATGTGCGAAAATAAAATGAAAGAATACACTATACAATATTCAAAACGAAGGCAAATGCAAAAAGATCAAACTTTTAAACAATTACAAGAAGCATTTATTCAGTTTAGTAATGAAAATGACGAAAATCCATCTTAAGAACATTTTGAGAAAAGTAAATGAAATGTTATCAATGGTTAACATATAAGTCGAGATGAGTTTTCATTAGGAGTCAAGACAAAAATGAATCGAATAGTGTGAAAAATCAACGAAATATTTGCTGGAGACTGAAAACAGAAACGAAAAGAAGAAAGAAATTGATTGTATTAAAGAGAACAGAAAACATATTATAAACCAAGAAACTATCCTTAGTGAAATTGTAAATGTTATGAATGTTTATACTCTTAAACAAAGATAGATGGAGCTAACCTGTCTGAAATTGATAATTATTCAGTAAAATATTCACCTTCCTCAATCTCGATTCCCCATCTTCTCTCTCTCTCTTTCTCTCTCTCTCTCTCTTTCTTTCTACCTTTCTCTTTCTCTCTCTTTCTGTGTCTCTGTGTATCTTTCTTTCTTCCTTTCTCTTTCTCTCTCTCTGTCTCTGTCTCTCTTTCTTTCTTCCTTTCTCTTTCTCTCTTCCTCTTTCTCTCTCTGTCTGTCTGTCTCTTTCTTTCTTCCTTTCTCTTTCTCTCTCTCTCTCTCTCTCTCTCGCTCTTCCTTTCTTCCTTTCTGTTTCTCTCGTCTTCTCTCTCTCTCTGTGTGTCTCTGTGTATCTTTCTGTCTTCCTTTCTCTTTCTCTCTCTCTGTCTCTGTCTCTCTTTCTTTCTTCCTTTCTCTTTCTCTCTTCCTCTCTCTCTCTGTCTGTCTGTCTCTTTCTTTCTTCCTTTCTCTTTCTCTCTCTCTGTCTCTCTCTCTCTTTCTTTCTTCCTTTCTCTCTTTCTCTCTCTCTTTCTCATCACTCTATCTCTCCCTCTCTTACACCTCTCACTTTCTCTTTCTTTTTTAAAAATTTGAATTTGATCAATGAATTTGTATGAAATGTCTTGATGTTTGATTCTTGATTGATGTCATATTTTGTGTTATTTGAATTTGAATTGCAATTGAATTGTATCTTTGGGAAATGGATCGCAATTCGGCCGTTGGCCGCGATGATCTTTTTAATAAAAAATATTTGTATCGATCTATTTCTATCATGTCTGACCTTTTTTGTTTGTTTACCCACAAGGACATTATGTGACCGAAAGGAACATGAGTCCCAATAACACTATAATACCTGTATATACCACTAGCCAGAGCAGGGAGTGGTCACTACGTTACGTGCCAACAAAGCAAAAGTACCGGCAGTCTGACAATTATATTAAATGCAAGATTGTTAAGCTGGGAGAAAAAAAAAGTTGGTGAGTAAAATACTATAACTTGTGTCATTCAGTTAATTTTATATGTTTGAAATTTACCCGTGTTGTATCTAAAACTTTTCTATGTAATACATTGTATTTATGAATATATTGCAAGTGGAATTCTGTCAAAGAAGTTTATGAGAGAAACGCAGGAAGCAGAAGCTGAGAGGCCATATAATGTATATCTATGTTATTCTTTTGTTCTTCCTATAATATTTTGTGATTAAATATATGTTATTCCATTTTCCGTTGTTAAATTAGTTGTCAAGTGATAAGCACTATTATTTTTATTGATAATGCTTGAATTACGAACACAATTTAGTACTTTCTTTCCATTGCAGAAGCCATTTTGACCGAATTAAACACAAGCTGGATAATAAGTATGAAAACGTATCTTTCGAATAGTGTTAAATGAGCGGCTTTTTCTAATACAGTCAACCTGCCTAGCTTAGTGACCTACTCTCTATAAAGGCGACAGGCCTATATAGTGGTCATTCATATTGCCTCCCTCGAGAAGGGAATGTGTGTTGAAGAACCTGGCCTACTTGATATGTTTTCATTTGGTGGCCTTTAAATGTACTATATCCCATTTGCAGGCCAACAAAAAAAAAAAAAAAATTAAATTCCAACGGCATTTGAAAGATAATACTAATTTAGAACTTTCCTAAACAAAGGGGCTTGAAAATGTCTTTAAGTGGGAACATAACGACTAGTATTTGTCGAATCAACTTAAGTGTTACCAAGACAATATTAGTAATAGTCTGATTTTCAGACCATTGTACCGAATGGTCATACGGTTTGTGGTGCGCAAAGATTCAATGAATTTAATTTTGGCCATTACAAGAAGTGGGTTATTGATGTAGACAAATGTTCATTTATCTTTTACAGCTCATTTGATATATGTTATTACCAAAGAAATAAAAAGGCAGTCAGTCACCCAATAGTGTCTGCCAGTGAAGTCTAGCAAGTAAACGGGTTTCCTTGCATAATTTGAATATTAGGACACTGCTAAAGTTTAAATTTCACAGATAGGACATACATGACAAATTCATTATTCCTGTAAAGTTCTACATAATTTGATGTTGGCTGCAAAGGAACATATTATCTTTAAAAAAAAATGTTCGATTGTAGTAATGATAATAACAAACCATATTTCTATTGCGTATATCATCACGTATGAAGTTCCTTTTCCCCTTTCTTTTCAATAGAGAAAAAAAAAGATGAGGCAGGGGTGATAAAAGGGGAATAAAATAGGCTACATCAAATTTCAATAATGAAAACAACTCTGATAATATTCAATTTTGAGAACTCCTCCTCTCTATTTTCAAACTTCAGCGCACACTTTCTTCAAACCTGTTCGGATTATGTAAAAACTTCATTGTCATGTTGGCACAAACATGCGGCTATTGGAATTGCTTTAGGTTGATCTTTTTGAAATTATTATGCTTTAGATAATCTTTTAGTTGCTTGATAACACTAGAAATAAATTGCTTACGGTCTGCCTGTTTGCCCTGCTCCGCGAAACTCAATGCATTGGAATTGTCGAACTCATCGTCCTCGACTGAAACACTTACACTTGCTGCCACGGCCAATGCAATCACAAAGTAGAGAGCAAGCATGGTTTTTGACGCCATTTTCAAAGTCTAAGGAAAATAGAATGAACATGAATTACATTTTGATTATTGATCAAAGCTACGGTGAAATTGCAACATAATTAAGAATATCAGCATAGAATAGTGACGTACTGAAAATTTCCTTTTACCACTAATTAAGAATAAACAGAAAGCCGAAATCGGACAATATGAAGTTTTAACGGAAACTGAAGGAATAGATTGCGCGAAAAATAACGAGCTTCGAGACGATTTGGCTGCCAGAATTTACGGGAATTGCGGTTTGCTCTGATGAATGCAAGGTGGAAGGCTTCAGAATGTCCACATTTAATCATATTATTCGCTTTCTGAAACCAAACAACTGAGAATGTTTGTAATGCCCTGTTGAAAGATGATGTTCCCTGCCCACTTCTGCACTGCTCTCAGTGCATGCACTTAATGGCTTTACCCCCATCCTCCTTGAGAATACGATGATAACGATTCAATGCATAGTTGCACTTTCACATAATAGAAGCAGGAGAATTAAATGTATTTAAATTGATACCATGGCACATAAATATTAAGAAATTGAATTTAATGAATGATCTAACAACAGTACTTGAAATGCAATCTTGTAACATTACTCACACTAATTTAAAAGATAAAGTTGGGTTCTGGTCATGCGGCTACATGTCATATTTAGAATATGAAAGCATTTGAATCAGAGCCATGCTTTTCAGGGAACATTTTGTTTATGATGTTCTTCCACACTTGCATAATAACACTGAAAACGTTCACAAATTATTTGTCACCTCTCCCCAGAACTCAACCTTCTCTTTAAAGGTACTATGTCCCATTTGCAGGCCAACAAAATCAAAAGGTTACATTCCAACGGCATTTGAAAGACAATATTAATTTAGAACTTCCCTCAAAACGAAAGGGCTTGAAAATGACTTTTAGTGGGAAAATAAAGACCATTATAGTTGTCGAATCGACTTGAGTAATTGCAATCACCGAATGTTTGTAAGTTTTGTGCTGCACAAAGATTCAATCAGTTTTAATTTTGGCCATTACAAGAAGTGGGTGATTGATGTATACAAATGCTCATGTACCTGTAAAAGCTAATGTCATGTTTGTTATTACCAAAGAAAAAATATGTCAGTCAGTCACTCAATAATGTCTGTCAGACAGTGAAGTCTATAGAAAGTAAGCGGGTTTCCTTGCATAATTTGAATACTAGGACACTGCTAATGTTTAAATTTCACAAATACGACATACAAGACATATTCATAATTTCTGCAACGTTCTACAAAATTCGATATTGGCTGCAAAAGGGACATAATATTTTTACACCTACCTTCCTAAATTGTTAATAGCTTTAAAAATACTAACTGTTTTCAAACTCAAGCAATTATAATGTTAGCATGTTTGTTGGGTGAAATGTACCCAACATTGGTCAAACATTATCTAGTGTTGGTATAAAGTCGTACCCAACAAACTGTTATGGTCCTTTTTTTTAACCTCTTTTGTTCATATTTTACCCAACTCTTATAAAAAGGAAGTCCACCCTGATATTAAGTTGGTTTTAATAAAAGCAGAAAAATGACAGGAACGGTGAGTGACAATTTGAGTAAAACCCGACTAAAAAGAAAGAAAGTTATGATGTTTTGAAGATGCAATCAATGAAACACAAATTGGCAAATCTGTGACGTATCTTGCGGAACCCCTCCTATTTGCCTTGTACTAAAAGACTTTAAAGGTTTATATAATTGTTATTCCTTGAAGAAAAATGTCCGGTAGGATGCGGCCGTCATTGTTGGTCAAACAGTTTTTGAGCGCCAAGTAACGCCTGGTTGGAATGCTCCCCAGGGAGTGGAGATTGTGCAAACAGTGTGTGCGGGCAAGCACTGATTCCAATGATCGGGGTAATAGTATATTTGTAAAGCGCTTACAGATGTTCGTATTAAGAGCTATATCAAATTTAAATGTTATTATTATTATTATTATTAATCATACATTCACCCTAAATATAAGTATTGCAAATATGTTTTTATACAACCAGATCTGTATGAAACCAATCTATTCTGTAATCAATGAATGGGAAATTGAAAGTTTATTAACTTTTCCGTACATACCAAATTAAAGAGGGGGTCGCAAGATTCGTCATAGTGTTGCATATTTGAGTTTTACTGATGGTAACTTCAAAAATGTATCATTTTCCTCTCGGATATTGCTCAAAATTTTATTAATTGGTTTGTCTCACTGTTCTGCTTTTAATAAAACCAACTAAATATCATGTTGGACCTCCCCTTTAAATCAGTTGGGGTAAAATTTTACACATAGGAGGTAAAAACAAAGAAGGAACATATACAAGTTTGTTGGGTGAGACTTAAAACCATCACTAGGTAATGTAACAAATTGTTGGTACATTTTACCCAACAAACATGCAATATAATAATGGCTCATACCCAAGCTTGAGTTTGAAAACAGTTAGTAGTTTGAAAGCAATTAACAATTTAGGAAGGTACACACAGAGAAACAAAATGCCCCCTATTACACCTTTTAGGGAGTAAAACACGGAAGTACGCAAGGGTGTACAGAATAGTCATTTGAGGGGTGTAATTTTACACCCTATTTGGGGAAGGTAGGTGTAAATCAGAGTGAGTAACGAGGATTAATGCCATACCAAAGGACGCCATTTAGTGTTACGAACCTGGAACATCAAGAATTACGAGATCACTGGACCATCGCACCCCCTCAGACTAGAGTTGCCAAAGCATAGCTCCTGATTAATGTGCACTAAAAGCCCGTTGCACAAGGGGCGAAGAAATGTCTGAAGAAATGCAGACCTACGCTCAACAACTGAACATACACGAATTATTCCCAAATCCAGACTCTCAACTACCGAAAAACGTTTTACAGTGGCTGCTTCGAAAGATACTTAACCTGTCTTGCCACTTTCAAAAGATCCCTTAAAAATACCTCTTTTCCTCAGTATAATGAAGTCTGATTTACCTATTTATGAGTTTTAAGTTTCTCTCTTCACATTCTGTTACATAGTAAGCGAAAAGATACTTGTTTTGTTTTAGCGCTCCTAACTAATCGATATCATTATCGATACAATTACAAATCGGACGGAATCAGAAAGACGACTCATGTGGACCAGCATAACGTAAGGGATGTTGGGGCCTACCTGATTTCGATGCAGTGTTCGAGTAGAATTCTGTGAGATGATGATATTCTTTCTCGTAGCTTGATGTGACGAAGTGTCTCTATCCAGATAAATGTTGAAGTACTCTTATAGCTTCTAGTTTATCGAAATCAAATATCGAAGCCTGCCATGGCCATCTCGCAACCAACAAGCCATCGCATGTAAAATTGGATATTGTGTTCAATATTTTGCTGGTGGATAAAACTTTCCAAAAATCCGAGAAATGTGACCTTAGAACAAATTGTTTGATTAATTTTTATTCAAACTTGTTCTCATCATTGTTCGTAACCGACACGTCACCGCATGTAAAATTGGATATTGTGTTCAACATTTGCTGGTGGATAGAACTTTCCAAAAATCCGAGAAATGTGACCTTAGAACAAATTGTTTGATTAATTTTTATTCAAACTTGTTCTCATCATTGTTCGTAACCGACAAGTCACCGCATGTAAAATTGGATATTGAGTTCAACATTTGCTGGTGGATAGAACTTTCCAAAAATCCGAAGATATGATCTCAGAACAAATTGTTTGACTGTTTTTTAGTAAAACTTTTAATCACTGTCATTGTCATCATTCTGGCATCTCCATTTCATATCTAATTTCGTAATGTTTGATGGATTGATGAATCAATCAGCGTCAAAGAATTGATTTATCATTTGTATTTGTATTTATTATCATTTATTTCCTTCTCAACAGTACAATATGAAACACAATGTATATATACATGATATATGTAACAATTATTTCAACATAGAGTATACAGTAAATAATTCAGATACGGAAGGAGGCGAAAAACCCGAAAGCATAGCTTGAGTTGGGAACGCCCACAATAAATTAACACAGTTACCGAGAGAACATTATAGATATTATTATGAAAATACATTTTTATATAACAGAAATCATCGCTTTATGATTAATTATTTTACATTTTAATATACCTGCATTCATATCGTTCATGAATGAACATTTAATAGATATCTTAAATGTTCGTTTTGCCAATTTAATTTCCTCCCCATCTCTTTCTCCCTGTTAAATACTGATAAAATATTCTATTTGTCTTAATCAAGGCAAATATTATTTAAAACATATTTGTGGCTTACACCCAGTAAATAAGATCGATTGATCGATCTGTATTGAAAAACAAGTCAGAAAAAATCTTGGAACCAGCGGGACTTGAACCTGCCATCTACTGCTTGCCGGGCAGCGACTCTACCACCAGGCCATCACTGGTCCATGGCACAGTCACGATGAACTAGAAACAAAATACCCAAGCTCTCCTGATTCATTCTGACTCATTAATATTCATTAGTCCGCCATAGGACAATAACTTCTGAATCAGGAGAGCAGTAGGTTCTATACCTAACGTACTTTCACAATGATCTCTTATTACATTTCCTTTAGAACAGACAAGGCATACTTCTGTTATATTGTTAGAAAAATAGATCTTACAATCATGTAGTCGTTCAAAAAAGAATATAACCTACATCGTAACAGAAATGACAATTGTTGAAAAGGAATACATTGAGGCAAGAGATGTATGGTTCCCCAACCCCACCCCCGTTTAGCTTGTCTTTCCCCTTACACCCTCCTCCTAACAAAGATAATGAAAACAATTACCTTTATACACAGGATCCACACACACATTTTAAGTTGAATAAACTGTTCCAACAACACCCTGGTGAATAACACTTTTTATGATTGCAATAAATTTGATCTCAGAACACATTGCTTGAATATCTTTTGTCCAAACTTTCAATCATCGTCTAAGTCATCATTGTGGCATCTCCCTTTTTGTTTACTTTCATGTCTGTGTATTTACTACAGCTAGATTTCGTAATATTTGATGTTTGGCTGCGAAAAAACTAAGTTAAATTAATATTTATAGAGCTATATATATCAATATGAAATTTTAAAGAGTTACAAAAATTGCTTTGAAAAATATTTGTACACGGCTGGTAGGCCACTCGCTCTTTGTTTTGGTTTTGCTGACCATTGTGACGCAACAATATAAGCTCGTTTACATTTTGTCAAGAATTTGGCGCCTCTAGCTAGACAAGGCGCGCTTTTGTGGCGCGTTTCCGAATGCGCTCCCTTTTGTACACGGAACGCATACCACGCGATTGTGAGAGCGTGTGTACGTGGAAATTCTCTCGTGGCTTTTGATATATAGAGGCAAGAATAACAAAATGATCGTTGGATTTTAATGCAACTAACTGACTTTGACTTTGTTTTTGCATCGGCAGTGGCCCCCCGTCAATTTCCTTGTATACCTAATTGTTCAAATTTCGGTATTCGTTAACGTCAAATTTGTTACTCTTCGTCATTGCAGTGCAGTGGAGAGGGGATCAATTTTTGGAGCTGCAGTGACTTCGTTTACCTCGATCTAGGTCTAGTTC
>JAVYIG010018217.1:0-21696 GCA_035222895.1 Strongylocentrotus droebachiensis
CTCTGTTCCAAGACAGGAGATACCTTCCAGAAAGACCATTCCGATTCCTTCACCGAACGCTGCATTTTGTAGCATGTCTGAAGCATCCGTGAACCCCAGCTTTCTACAGACCACGTCGGCCTCTCTCAGTCCCCATCCGACATCACACAATGTTCCCCATGATGTGTTGTAGAACATCTCAACCCGTCCTTCATTCCTGCTTCTTCCATCGACAAGACGAACTCCAAAATGCTCACTCGAGGTGTCTTCTGAAAAGCAGATCGTTTTAATAGATTAGCAAATCATGGTGGGAGACACACATGGGGAAGTGTAAAGCATGTCCCTGACGTAAATATTGATTATTCAACCTCCTCATCTCAAATTAACATGATCAACTTGCATATAATTTGGAATCAATAGGCCGGTTAGAGCTCACCGATAACTATATTAGCTACATGAGTAATGATAAAGCAATCCGAAATCGACCCCCTTTGTTCATGAGTAAACAATAGAATTTTCGAGACCCACTGTTGCAGTAACATCCTTTGGCAATACGTTAATCTGCATTTGCCACTCTCCGCCCTAGTGATTTAGGCTACAAGAGTACCCAGTAGAAAGAAATTATTGCAAAGTCCGTGCGCTTGAACGTCTTTCTAAGGCCGCTCGGCTTATGCCGGGGTAAATTAAAGATACTATGTCCCATTTGCAGGCCAAAAAAATGAAAAGGTTAAATGCCAATGGCATTTGAAAGACAATACTAATTTAGAACTTCCCTACAAAAAAGGGAGCTTGAAAATGTCTTTAAGTCGGAAAATAATTACTATTAGTTGTCGAATCGACTTAGGAGCTATAGAGCCAGTAAGTAATAGTCTGATTTTTCAAACCATTGTACCGAGTGGTCGTACGTTTTATGCTGCACAAAGAATCAATCAGTTTAATTTTGGCCATTACAAGAAGTGTGATGTAGACAAATGCTCATGTACCATTTACAGCTCATTTTATGTATGTTATTACCAAAGATGAAAACAAAAAGCCAGCCAGTCACTCAATAGTGTCTGACAGTGAAGTCTAGCAAGTAAACGGGTTTTCTTGCATAATTTGAATATTAGGACACTGCTAACTTTTAAATTTCACAGATAGGACATACATAAAAAAAACGGATTATTATTATTATTATTATGACATATTCATAATTCCTGCAAAGTTCTACAGAATTTGAAGTTGGCTACAAAAGGGACATGGTATCTTTAAATAATTAAAGAACAGCGCTTCGAAACATAAGTATTAATCGTATACATGTAACTACAGTATTATTACTTTTATTATCATTAAAATGCAGGGAAACTCGTTGCGTAGGTGTATATGCTATATGGCGCGCCCTCAGCAAATGTTATCTTCTTGTTCTGACCATTCGGTTCCCAAATTTCTTAGGTCCGTCTTTATCGATAGCATCTAAGAGCTAAGTATTATACTTCTTTGATGTAACTTCAGATCAGAAGTGTAGCAGTGTCGCTTTAATGACCGAATTCTGCCACGTTTTAATCTTTCAAATGTTGCCATGCACTTTAATCGTTCAGTTTGATTTATTTTATTATGCATGTAGTTCATCGTATTGATTGAGGTCTGATCAGCTGGCCCTTCAAAGAGAAGGTTGAGTTTCGGAAAGAGTGAAAATAATTTATGAGCGTATTTGTTATTATGCAAGTGTGGAAGAACATCAGAGAATTTTTTTCCCCTGAAAAGCATGGCTCTTCAAATACCTTCATATTCTAAATATGGCATTTAATAACGTAAAAATCGGGACGGATGTTTATGCCACATGTTCATGTAGTCCTATATATATATATATATATATATATATATATACATAAACATCTTTTTGTGTACAGTGTTTGTAAAGGCTTTACCAAGACTGAGCCAAATTTCTTATCATTTTGATGATTTCAGAACCTTGCAGTACACATCAATATTTTCATGCTAGATGATCAACTTTTTCTGTTCGATTCCATACCGTTTCTTTCACAATGCAATTGCATGACCAGAACTCAACTTTGTCTTTAAAGGAGAATGATTGGTATACCGTTTTCAATCGGGAGCGCCAGGAGTGTCAAATCTGACAGACATGAGCGCTCTACCAGAACCCACTACTATTATTATTATACCACACATCGACCGCATCCTAGTTACAGTGATAAATTTCAAGTTCGGACCCCAATGGCCTGAATTCACAAAGGAAGTTTGTGAATTCGGGTCATTGTCACTGCACTCTCCTAGATCGGTCTCCAGTCCAGTGCTGTGGACATGATTAAGGAATAAATTGCCTTTGCCTTCGCCATATTTTGCATTGTCCAGTATGAGTATGGGCGTAATATCTCACCATTAGCGCAGACAGCACCAGCGTCTTCGCTATGTACACAATCATGAATCTCATATCCGTTGTGGGGGCATTCAGCGAGGTTGCGTTCTGTCCCAAGGCATCGGACATTATCAAGAATGATGCTTCCAGAACCTTCACCGTATCCAGCGCTCGTGACTGCTCTCACTGCGAACTGATAGCCAAGCATTCTGCATACAACTCTGGCGTCGAGCAAGTCCCAGGAATCATCGCAAATCATCCCCCAAGAACCGTTAAAATACACCTCAACGCGACCTTCTAAGGCGGTTTGTCCACCAACTAGACGAACTTGAAGATATATATCTTGATCTAAATAAAAAAATAAATAAATACTGGGGCGCGAGTATATTAAGGCGTATTATACTAATTGTAATCGACATGTATTAAGCTTTTCAATATGGTTTTTAGCTATAGCAGAGAATGATAGCCTACTAAATGCTGAGCACTTATTGCTTGATCCATTAACTCATTTTACAGCATCCCCTAAGATCTGTATATTACAGCAGTGAAGAAAGGCGCCATTCTTGAGAGCTTAGCCGGCCATTCAATAAAAATTGATTTTGTATCCATATTTTAGAGAACATGATGTTGATATCAACCACCTCGTCACAAATTGCATATACATAGGTTTCAAAATGCCGGTTAGAGCTTACCAATATATAACTATAACTATTTTTATAATCACCGTATTTAAATACATATACAAACAAACAAAGGATAAATCGCTCCCAATCGCTTCCCCTTTGTTCATGAGTAAACAGTAAAAGTTTCGAATCCCATTGTTGCAGTAACATCCTTTGGCAAGATGTTAATCTGCATTTGCCACTCTCCCCCTGGTGATTTAGGCTAAAGGAGTACCCGGTAGAAAGAAATTCTTGCAATATCGGTGCGCCAGAAAGTCTTTCCAGGGCCGCTCGGCTAATGCCGGAGTAATTATAGTACAGCGCTTAAAAACATAAGTATTAACCGCTATACACATGTCACTATTATTATTGTTATTAGCATTAAAAGACATGGGAAAGTCGTTGCGTAGGTGTATGATATATGACACACCCTCAACGATTTCATCTTCTCGATCTAACCATTTAGCTACTGATTGTCTTAGGTTCGTCTCCAACGATAGCATTTAAGAGCTAAGTATTCTACTTCTTTGATGTAGGTCAGAAGTGTTTCGGCAACGTTTTAATCTTTCAAATATGGTCATACCCTTTAATCTTTATAGTTTACTTTATCATTCTATGCATGTAGTTTATCGTTTTGAGTGAGGTCTGAACAGCTATCCCTAATTTACAAGAGAATGATTGGTATACCGTTTTCGAGCACACAACGCCCGCATCCTCGATACGTTTATAATAAATTATTATGAACTTCAAGCCCATCGTGGCTGGACTCTCCTAGATCAGTCTCAAGTCATATCCAGAAAGATATGACCTTCGGCCTCGCCACATTGCATAACCAGTATGAGAATGAGCATCTTACCATTAGCGCAGACAGCACCAGCGTCTTCGCTATGTCCACAATCATGAATCTCATATCCCCTGTGGTAGCATTCAGCAAGGTTGCGTTCTGTCCCAAGGCATTGGACATTATCAAGAATGATGCTTCCAGAACCTTCACCGTAGACAGCGTTCGTGACTGCTCTCACTGCATACTTAAAGCCAAGCATTTTGCATACAACTCTGACATCGTTCAAGTCCCAGAGATCATCGCAAACTGTTCCCCAAGAACCATCAAAAAACACCTCAACGCGACCTTCTAAGGCGGTTTGTCCACCAATTAGACGAACTGGATCTAAAAGAAAGAATAAATAAATAATGGAGCGGGAGTTGTAGGTATTTAGTCTTATACTAACCGTGGTTAACATTGTATTAAGCATTTCAATGTGATTTTGAGCTATTGCAGGAAAATCTTGCCTGCTAAATTGCGTGAACTTATTCATTCATTCATTACCTCATTCACCAATGCTTTAAGATTTCTGACTTGTCTATACATTACATGAGTGAAGAAGATCGCCATTCTTGAGAGCTTAGCCGGCAAATCACCAAAAATTGGTGTTGTGTCCAAATTTTCGAGAGCACAAGTTCATCTAAATAGGTTTCGACATGCCGGTTAGAGCTCACCAATAAGTACATTAACTAAAAAGGGATTAGGTAGAAATTCATCCAGAATTAGAGCACCGGAACGCCTTAAAGGTGAAATTCAAAGAAAATCACAAATATGTCAACTAGTATATCACTAGAAAATGGTAAGCTAACATATGGCCATGGTACAAGTTTTAGGTCAACTACATATCGGGTGATTTATAAAAATACAAATACAACCACCTCCATAGCAGCTGGGATATACGAGAGATTCGCCGGAAAAATAACGATGTTTTAATAACGTCACTATATGGACCAATACTGCCCAAGCAAACGAAATCCCATAAAGAATGAACATAATTGCAAATCCATTATTTCTCAAATTATAAAGAGTTTAGTACTGTAATGGCATGTCAGACCATATGACCCGATTCTGATAACTAAAATCTCTTGCTTGTAAATACACAGGATAGGGGTTAATTAACAGGCTCGGTGTAAAAATGTCAGAGGAAAAAATGTCAGAGGTAAAAATGTCAGAGGTAAAAATGTCAGAGGAAAACATGTCAGAGGTAAAAATGTCAGAGGAAAAAATGTCATAGGTAAAAATGTCAGAGGTAAAAATGTCAGAGGTAAAAATGTCAGAGGTAAAAATGTCAGAGGAAAAAATGTCAGAGGTAAAAATGTCAGAGGTAAAAATGTCAGAGGTAAAAATGTCAGAGGAAAAAATGTCAGACGTAAAAATGTCAGAGGAAAAAATGTCAGAGGTAGAAATGTCAGAGGTAAAAATGTCAGAGGTAAAAATGTCAGAGGTAAAAATGTCAGAGGTAAAAATGTCAGAGGTAAAAATGTCAGGGGGAAAAAATATCAGAGGTAAAAATTTCATTAATTTCAGCGCTGCTTTATTTTCTTCTTTCTGTAACTTTTATTAACCTTTCTGCCCGAAATTGGGACCTTTTTGCCCAAATATTGCCGAGGGGAGACGGGGGGAGGGGTGCATCCTTCGTAGTGACCCGGCTGCCTCCTCCTCATATGCCTTTGTCTAAGCAAGTGATACTGGTACACTGAGCAAACTTCTGGGAAAAAAGAATGTCTAAAATCGAGTAGTTTGGCCATGAATAATTGTGGCTCGATGGTGTAATCATTAAATAAAAAGAAAAGTCATCACAGCCCCCCCCCCCCCCCCCCCCCCCCCCAAAAAAAAAAAAAAAAAAAAGAAAAAAAAAGATAAGATATCACGCTGTGAGTCCTCCGCCCACCCCCTCCGCCCCCACTTCACCGTCCCTTCTAAAGATTAATGGACATTTTAAAATGTGGCAATGACTACTATAAAATGTAATTTCCTACGAATGCATTGCAAAGAGTTGATCGTCGATCACTATTGCGGTATCAATAGTCTGGGAGAACATCAATAATCAGCTTGATACTCTGATACAAAGCAGAAAGCCACCAATGTTACATCAAATGCTAACCGCACGATCACATTCCAGATAAGCGCGCGCTCTGCAGAGGTACTGTTTAAGCTACATCGTTCTATAATTATTTCCTGTGAGAGATCAAACTCTGAAATTGACAAATATTTATTCATGAGTAACATATCAGAAACATAGTTTTACTGTACACATTTATAGCATCATGATCAAGGGCGTCAATCCGAGTTAGAGCATGGGGGGGGGGACACAATTACATGTCACCTTTACAGTTACTTTCAAAATTATACCACGTTATGTTGCTACACACACACTCTCTCTCTAGTTATTCTGTACTTTCATTTGTGACCGGTTCATTCATTGCCTTTTTTTTTATTTTTTTATCTCTGACGTTTCATTACATTTTTAGAGAAAGAAGACGATTCGTTGTATACCGTTCTCGACTCTTAATCCTTGTTTGAATTCAGTTCCCCCCCCCCCCCCACCCTCCCGCGCGGAAGCTTTGACGTTACATTAAATTATTAAAGAACTTCTTTTCTGACAAAACATGGGGGGTACATTTCACCACCTGAAAATTCGTTGGGGGGGGGGGGGGACGTGTCCCCCCGTCCCCCCCCCCCCCAGGATTGACGCCCCTGATCATGATACTGCTTGTATACATGATAATATTGTTTGAAGGATATTTGGTGCAGGATTTATACAAGGTGTGCTGGCATACACTGTATAGGAAAGTTTCCAGCAGGTACATATTCGTACAAGTCTACACATTAAACAAAATGCATCATGAATTTTGCACAACAAAAACAGTTGAAATTAAGGTACTTATACCATGAACCTAATAGGTTCATGCTTATACTGTATTTCTCCAACGTTTCTTAATCACAAACATGAATATTTTTTTTGTAATATAAAGTTACACAGTGTTATGGTCGAAACTCGAAAGCGCATGACAAAATACCTGGGTAGATATTTCTCAACGTTTACCACTTGTAGGCCTACTATCTGACATTCTTTAACATTGTTTGTTAAAATTATGTAATAAAGTATTGATGAGGGGGACAAAGCATATGTGTCTTTTTTTTAATGTTTTCTTGTCATAACAGTCTTTGCTGGGATGGACATGAAGATGGGTCTGATTACTGAATTTGTGGAATTTATGTGCGATCTTTATAACTGATTCCCTGTTGTATCTCATTCAATATATACTTAGGCCTACTTCCTCAAAACCAAATAAACATTAAAACATCAACCAATATAAAATATCTAAAAATGATAGAAATTAGTATATGCAAACCTGATTACAGGATACAAAATATAAGTTTCAAATTTATTTTCCACATTGTATTATCCTCAGGACATGTACGAAGTACAATACACAGTCATTTATAAAATATAATAGACTAGCCCAGTAGCTTACATCTTGACATTTTGTGTGATAAAGTGCCGAGATATTATGATGGCACCAATTTTTCCCCCCTACATTTTTTTTTGTACCTGACATTTTTTTGGTATCCCTGACATTTTTACCTCTGACATTTTTACCTCTGACATTTTTACCTCTGACATTTTTACCTCTGACATTTTTACATCTGACATTTTTTCCTCAGACATTTTTACCTCTGACATTTTTACCTCAGACATTTTTTCCTCTGACATTTTTACCTCTGACATTTTTACCTCTGACATTTTTACCTCTGACATTTTTACCTCTGACATTTTTACATCTGACATTTTTTCCTCAGACATTTTTACCTCTGACATTTTTACCTCAGACATTTTTTCCTCTGACATTTTTACCTCTGACATTTTTACCTCTGACATTTTTACCTCTGACATTTTTACCTCTGACATTTTTACATCTGACATTTTTTCCTCAGGCATTTTTACCTCTGACATTTTTACCTCAGACATTTTTTCCTCTGACATTTTTACCTCTGACATTTTTACCTCTGACATTTTTACCTCTGACATTTTTACCTCTGACATTTTTACCTCTGACATTTTTACCTCTGACATTTTTACCTCTGACGTATTTACCTCTGACATTTTTACCTCTGACATTTTTACCTGGCACCAATTAACCATCAAAGAAACCAGACTTTCAATTTGAAAACCCCCCGGAATGATTAAGGACGGCATTTGTTCCCTCTTGAAACGCCGAACATAGCGGTGTGTGCAGCTGAATATACAATGGCGTCTTATTTTGTTTACAAGCGACAGATTCCTTTATTTATGTATCGCTGCATTTGTCATCAAAATAAAACCATGCGCGGGGTTTAAAGTGAGGCAATATATTATACATTTAGCCTGACGGTAGTGAAGTAAGAGAAAGAACTCAAGAGAAGATGAAAACACAGCCCGGCCCCGCCACTCAGTGTTATTTAGGGTACGCATAATAATTATGCTCGTTCCCTCTTTTTGAAAGCACCCCTATCTGAGGACTGCCAACATTTCCGAACCCCTCTTTCGCGGGCTTTTCGCGGGCTTTTCCTGCCTTGGAGACCCCCCTAAATCAGGAAAAATGCTCAATGTACCCCCCTAAATTCGGAATAATTTCTCAGGAGTCCAAAGAGATGAGAGAAAAAAAGAAAAAACACTCTCTTTTTAAAGAAATCTCCGGGTGAAAAGTCAAATACACCCCTTTTTAAAACAATTCTCGGGCCGGACTTTGTCGCACGAAAAGTATCCCTTTACCGGACATTTTGGCAACACGCATGCGGTCATTCCGACCCCTGAGTGGGGGGACGGGAAACACAGGCACTGAAAATGTGTGAGATGTCATGGGACATCGTCTGCCTGTGTAAATCATGTCCATACTGTGATCTCACACATCTCATCAGCGTTTGGAGAGCTCTCCAGGTTCTATGCCGGGGCTGTATTTAAGCGTTTTGTAATTTATAATAATCATTACTTCGAATGTTTCCAAGCATTGAATTTTGATAACCTTGTCGAATCAAAGTTTCAACTTTGCAACAATGAAAATAAAGTTAGTTTTTAAAATCAATGAATAAATATCTACTATAGCTGGGCCGCTCGGATAATACCAGTATATAATATATTGTACAGCGCTAAAATTCATAAGCATTAAAATTACATAAATGTTAGTATTATTATTCTTGTTATTATTAAAACGCATGAAAAGTCGTTGTGTAGGTTTATGACACGCCCTCGACGATTTTATCTTCTCGTTAGAAAAATTCAGCTACAGCCTGATTTTGTTTAGTTTTTACTTCAATGACAGCATCTAAGAGCTAAGTATTCTAATTCTTTGATGCAACTTCCGTTCCAAAGTGTGGCAGTGTCGGGAATAATTTCATGATTTATTGGCAGAATTACAGCTCGTTTTAATCTTTTAAATGTGGCCGTACGCTTTAATCGTTATAGTTTAATTTATCATACCATGCGTAAAATTCGTCATTTCGACTGGGGTCTGAGCGGCTGGCCATATTGTTAAAAGAAAATGATTGGTATACCGGTTTTAGAACACATAACGCCCGCATCCTCGTAATGTTGACAATCATGAACTCCAAACCCACGGTGACTGCACTCTCCTAGATCAGTCTCCAGTCCTCTGCAGTGGACATTATCCAGGAAGATACTGCCTGATCCTTCGCCATATTTTGCATAACCAATGGCCATCGATGCGTTCTTAAAGCCAAGCATTCTACAGACGACTGTTGCATCTTGGATATCCCACCTGTCATCACAGACAGTACCCCAGACACCATCATGACGAACCTCTACTCGACCACTGTAGCTGTCAAGTCCTCCGATTAGACGAACATCCAGTCCAAAGGCACAGGGAACTTGTTAGACAAAAGAAAGATGGATCCATCTTGAAAAAAGAAAGACTCTCAGTGCCTAGAATCAGTGGACTACATTTGTTTCCCTTTCATGAATAATAATACCAATACTTCTATATACGTCTATTAAATATTATGACCACTGCCACGACTACTAAAATTTGTATAGGTACTACTACTACTACTACTACTGCTACTACTACTACTATTACTACCATACAACTACAATCATTATTAATATTATTATCAGGTGGGCTGTATCTAATACAGACCACCTTATAATTTTGTTAAAATCGCCTTTATTTATTTCTTTATTTCTTTATTTTTCTTATTTCCACCCACTTTTTTGTTAGCAAGATAACTTTGTAATGGTTCAATCAAATGCTTTGATATTTGACACACACAAGTATAGGCATATGGACAAAACACGGTAAAGTTTTCAAACTTGACCTTGACTGATGACGTCATCTAGGCGCCATTTTGTGAAATTTTCGGAAAATCAATTCATGATCATATCTTCATAACCAAAATATATTTCTCATTCATATTTATCATGATCAAGGTCAATATCAGTCCGGTTAATTTCAGGTCAAAATACGCGCGCGTGCGCGTTCGTCCGCGCGTCAATGCGCGCGCAAAATTTTTAAATGTTCAAAATCATCTCAAATTTATTTTGCATACGTTTTAGGTCATTTTAAGCATTTATTAAAAAATCGCGCACACTTGCATGCGCGCGCGTTTTCGCGCGTAACACCATTACAAAACATAGAAACGCCATTTTTTTTTCTTTTATGATATTTCTCATATTTTTTCGAGGAGTTTGATACCATGTTTATCTCTTTATGACCATTAATAACAAGATGAGCGTAATTCAAGATAAATGACCGTGCGCGCGAGCTCTTTTAATACATAGCATATATGGGCAAAAACATGCCTATACACAATCCATTATAGCTCTTTGGAATGAACCGTGACCTTCAATTTTGTTTCATATTTAGATAAAGTATGAGTCGGAGATATGATTTCATGTCTCATTTTGCCATTAAGTGTATCGTGACATAATCATAAAGGTCAATATCAGTCCGGTTAATTTCAGGTAAAAAAACGCGCGCGTGCGCGTACTCCCGCGCGTCAGTGCGCGCGCAAAATTTTTAAATGCTCAAAATCGTCTCAAATTTATTTTGCATACGTTTTTAGGTCATTTTAAGCATTTTATAAAAAAATTGCGCGCGTTTTCGCGCGTAACACCATTACACAACATAGAATCGCCATTTTTTTTTCTTTCATGATATTTCTCATATTTTTTCGAGGAATTTGATGTTTATCTCTTTATGACCATTAATAACAAGATGAGCGTCAATCCAAGATAAATGACCGTGCGCGCGAGCTCTTTTATTACATAGCATATATGGGCAAAAACATGCCTATACAAAATCCATTATACTCTTTGGAATGAACCGTGACCTTCAATGTTTTTTCATATTTAGATATAGTATGAGTCGGAAATATGATTCCATGTCTCATTTGGCCATTAAGTGTATCGTGACATCATCATAATGGCCTTGGAACTCAAAATACGAATTTGCATATAATGACGTCAGCATATTTATGTAACATTGATTGTATCTCTGTAAATATTGATCGATTTTCTTCCAAATTTCGATATGATGTAGCTGAGACAATTCTCTACAAGCTCAGTTAACACAATTTTTCATTTTGATGCTTCATCATAGTGAAAATTACGATTAAAGGGCACATATCAGAAATTTCTTAAGTTGCGTGTTATGCATATGGGAGGTGAATTTCGTTTACATCATTACATCAATGACATTGTTTTTTAGCAGTATGTCGCTTATTTTTGCTCTATTTTGTCTCAAATTTTAGTTGGCCAGCCCACCTATACTTGTTCCAAACAAGTATTATGTCTAGTTATAATTATTAATACTACTATTATTGTTATTATTATTATTATCTGTAATGAAAGTTGTTGGAAATGTACCTATTTATCCTTTTATAACTTGAATGAACAAATCATGAAGAATTTCATGTGTGAAGGTCATATATTTCCCTTGAAGTCAAAGGTTAAAATTATGATTGACATGTACAGTAAAAGTACTGAAACCTTAAGTTCTAAATTATGATAACGCAATCAAGTGGCCATCTGAAGTGATAAGATAAACATCTTGACTGAAGACTGTTTTTTAGGACCAAACTTCCTTGTATCAAGAGCATCCTGAATTATGGGGATTTCTTGAAATTCAATTCTTGAAGCAAAGAGGATAGTTGAAATATTTATTCATCCATAATTATTAAATGTCAAATGATATGCTCGAAAGAAGTTATATAGTTTATTTTGGTCTTAGCTCAGCGAACATTGCACATAGACATACAGTAATGTAGGCAATTACTATCTGCATCAATATATTGCACTTGTTTGTGTATGTATGTAAGAAAATTAGCAAACATAAAGTGGCTTGTTACATAATACATAACACACTAAGAAAGAATTGTGCAAGTATGCACCTTTAGGGGTGCAAACCGATGCAACACTGGCAGCACCTTAATTTAGGGGTTAAATCCTGCACCCTTTAAAAGGGTGCCAGATTAAACCTTTTATGGGACATGTTAGTACCCTTTATGGTTCAATCCTGCACCTTTAGGGGTGCAAACCGATGCAACCCTAGCAGCACCTTTATGGGTTCAATCCGTCACCCTTTAAGAGGGTGCCAGATTGCTCCTTTTGTGAGACATGTTAGTACCCTTAATGGTTCAATCCTGCTCCATTAGGGGTGCAAACCGATGCAAAAGCAGCACCTTTAGGGGTTCAATCCTGCACCCTTTAAAAGGTGCGATCCTGCACCCATACTCGAGGAATACTCGTGAAATTTGCTCGTACACAAATACATATTAAACATGCATGTTGTTTCTTGGTTAGTAATCATATAATCAATATATCTATTGCTAAAACGTGAATGTAATTGTAACATGATCAGACAAAATAATCTATTGGTTAATAATTGCCGAAGGAAAAAACAAATTACAAAATTGATGTGCATTGTCATAATTTGCTTAACAAATCATGATAAATGTATTTGTATGTAAACACGTGTAAAGTAATCATGAATATGCATGTAATATGCAAAATTTTATTGTGCACCCTTTTTTGGTGGGAAGGGTGCATAATCTTATCTTGCACCCTTTGTTTTAAACCCTTTTCCTTTAATTGGGCGCATCTTTATGTAAAGGGTGCAAACCCTTATTTTGCACCTTTTTTTACACCCTTTTTTCTTAGAGTGTAGTGCAAGGGCTATTAAGCTCCAGAGACGGAGTCAATATATATGAACAGGATTCTGTGATGATATGAATAAATTTAGTGTATGATTTAGTGACAAATAACACCTTTAAACACTGGATAAAGTTCAGCAGTCAATCATTTTGTCCTAAGATATAATGCACAGTCTGGTAAGGTTGAATGCTCTGTCAAGGTCAATTTAAGGTCATGATTATTAATTACATTTAATATTAGATCTCAAAGGACATATGATTATTGATTGGTGTCAGTTCAGACCATATGAAAATGTGCCTTGGTAGTATTTCTATGCAAGGTTGAGACAGTTTGCAAGGTATGTCAGAGTCAGACTCAAAGAACGTTGATTAGATTTATTGTTAGAAAATTGCAGTGTAATGTAGATGCATCATGAAATGGAGCATTACTGTTTGAAATGGATTATCATAATCTTTGGTTTAATGATAAATATACACCTATAACTTGTAAACGCTTAATAGAACATACAATTATATTATTTATAAGATCAAATATTCTCAGAAATGTTAATTGCAAGTACTTATGACCCTTTTGTTGTATGTTTGGATTACACTTCTCACGGAATTGAGGAATCGATGTTAGAATAAAAACGGATTCAATGTTAGTATAGAAGATTTGTGTTTAGATGCTGCTTGTAGGTATCGGCTTGATACGAGTACTTTGTCTGAGCGTGTCGACTACTACGACGGATAGTCAACCTGTTCGAAACGTCGAGCCACTCCCGCCACCCATCCTCTCCAAGCGCTATAGTACTCCTTAGAACTATAAGCCGAGAAAGATTATCAACAGTCTTTTTCAAAACTACACCAACAGTCTTTTTCAGGACTACACACCCTCAAGAAAGATTACCGAGAGTCCTTTTTAGAACTCCTCAATCCTCCCTCTCTCTCACATGTTGCACCCGCAAGCCTACTGTATAAGATTTGTGTTATAGTATTTTTTAGTCAACGACCTCAACTACAGTCACACATTACTGCTACTACCACTATTACTAATACTACTACTACTACTACTACTACTTATTATGATAATAATAGTAATGATAATAATGATAATAATATCAATAAATATAATAATAATCAGAATGATAATAGTATTAAAAATAACAATAACAATAATTATGATAATAATGATATTAATAAGAATATGAATAGTAATACAATTATAATACTAATTTCATTTATATCATTACCAATATAATGGACGTATTATTGATTAAATCTAACTAAAAAAATAATCAACAGTTAAAATAATCTTGAAAGAAGTTGTATTGCTCGTTAATAAATGTGACTTCGATTATTTATGTAACAAAAAATCTACCCGAACGATAAATAAAATCAAACCCAATCAGCTCACGTATGGGACTTTGCTCACAGAATTCCATAACGAAGACTCTAGATAAAGCTTACCTCTAATGCTCAGGGCGATCATGATCACCACGGAATAAAAAACCAAGGCCTTCATCCTTATCCTCATTAAAATCCGGATCTGATTTTAAAAAAATGAATTATAAGACATCTACCGAAAGGCCGAGTTCGATGTTTATCAGCCCATCAAAGCAAGCATGTGAAGTCAAGAATGGACTAAATATATTTTAGTCTTTATTTCCTCAATCGAGTTCAACGCTTTAGAATAATCTAGAGGAATGGGAAATTATCAAAATGCCAAACCACTTAAGATATACTTACAGTTAATAATACGGAATAAATTAGGAAAGAAACTTTGTCATTGCATTGTAGTCTGAACATATAGACTCATTACAAAAAAAATCATAACACAGAGCCATAGTAGATTTACAACAACAGGTACTCGGGTCAATATGGGGTTCGGCCCAAATATTGCAACAAAAGGTTTTACAACTGTTTTCGGTAGTGTTTGACGTCAGGAACCCAAACTAACTATCTAAGAAAAACGAACCCCCGATTCTTTTTCTTCTTCAAAACGGCTTCAAAGTTGGCCGCCAATACTTTAAATTAGCCACAAATCGTGATAACTATCTTATCGATGGTAGTTTAGTGTCTATGCCTTGGCTTTGGGGTCGGAGAATCAATTCATACCACTTAAATGTGTTATGGCCATCGGGACACCTGGAAATCCAAGACGGCGTCCAAGATGACCATCGATCATGATATCTCCATATATTTTATATATATATATATATATATATATAGGCGTGAAGAAAATGGTCTAGAGTAATTCTCGCACTTTTATATATATAAAAGTGCGAGAAGAAGGCCTCATAAGCCGAAAGCTCGTAATAAAATTGTAAAGTACAGCTACGTCTCACATTCCTAGATCATTTTCTTCACGCCTATATATCTATATATATATATACACATGTCAATTTCACCACCCGGCTCCTTGATATAAGGGTCATTTATACAAATAGTTTAGCCCATGCGAAGTTATAGATAGACACATAGTTTGAATATTGCCTTGTTTGGCAAATAAACAACATAAGAATGCCCGGCATATCGATTCCAACGGAAACCAACTAGTTTACCTAAATGTGTGGACAGATGGGACTGTTCTCTAAGAGCTCCCTCGGGCCTCGACAATTCATCATCGTCACAAACAGGGGCGGCGATTTCTTTTCATGACCAAGGGGACGAAATGCGAGGGACGAGGGAGCATATAGCGAACGAGAGGGGCAAAGGTGACGTAAATGACTACCCCGGCCGTGTCATTTTTTTCTGCGGCACAGATTGGGGCTTTAAAAAAAAGAGGTCTTGATTTAACCCTAACCCTCACCCTAACCCTAAACTTTCCCATAGGCTCAACACGCACCTAACCCCAATCTGTGCCGCCGAAAAAAATAACGCATCCCGGCCGACCCGCACAGGTTTTTGCAATACTATAGTATAAACACAAGCAATATACTTTGTTCACACTTCACTTTGACTTTGCCGGTAATTAGTGTGCATTCCGAAGGGTTTTAAATATTTAGTAGGTAAATTTTGGTAAGTAGGGAGCATTCAAGTGCTGAAAATTAGTCATGTAATGAAGGACCTTGTCTTAATGTTTTTAGAAAGATATACACCATTTCTCCTTAGGCGACAATATTTGCATAGGCAGGCAGGAAGGGACTCCTTAAAAGAGCAAGCGGAATATTCATTTTTGTTTATACAACTCATTCCTAGATCCTAATCAAATGATTGGTCATGCATGGTCACGTGTGATTCATTTACTGAGCCTATTACAAATTTTTCAGTGCGCAGTAGTGCGCGTATAGGGTTAGAGCGCTTTATATGGCGTGTGCATGGGCCTATTCTTGCGCAGCACTATGCGTAAATGGGTATAGAGGTAAGTGCGCTTGCTATATCTATGTTATAATGTGTGCGCACTTAACTAAGCCTTATCAAACTTGAGATTTATGAATGAATGAATTCTTTTTACATCAAGTAACAAGGATCTAGGAGTTTCGTTGTATGAAACAAATGATGCATGTTTTCATTCGTTCATTATACGATATATCCGCCATCGATGATGCTGTGTGTATCTATTGCACTCAGCCTAACGGCTTCGTGCGATAGATACACACAGCCTCAACTCGAGTGCGGATAGATCGTATAATGAACTCATGCGCATGCATCATTTGTATAGCACTAATCTATTTCTATAACTCTTAATCTTTTAAACATTCATTGTAAACTGTGCTTACGTAGTACCAACGGAATACAGATATTTTACAATAATTACTCGTACATTTTGAAGGATATTATGCGAGAGAGCGTAGCGTCCGAGCGAAAAGATTTGTGCATTTTTATTTTGTATTAATCTAAACGCTGCACTATTGGGCCCTCCAGAGCCTATAAGTGTGTTGCAGTCTTAGTGAGTATTTGCTTTACATTTTTCAAATTTTCAGGGGGGGGGGGACGATCCCCTAAACAAATTGAGGGGGGCGTGTCCCCTCGTCCCCCCGGATCACCACCCCTGGTCACACACTAGAAAATATGTTCTCTTCATGAATTTCAATCTTGTCTGAACATTTGTTGTTTGAAGATTTCAGATCCATGCCAAGAAACACAAACAGCACACTTGTGTAATCCGCCCATAATACATATGACACGGTTTCGAGTCCTTACAAAATAAAATCTATATTCATAAAAAAATCGGGTACTGTCTATAAATTATTTAGAGGTTAAGCATTCGCAAGCTTCTCGATTTTACTGACAGGCTAAACGTACATTGTCGTGATTATCTTGAAGGGGGTTTCATGACATTTCATATAAGTTGCATATTAAAAAGCATTTCCATCCAAACACGCAAGTAAAGAACATATATTATATAGTAGATAATTCCTACGTGTTACGTCCTTTTAAGGCATTGTGACTTAGGACGTCACACGTCGCAGTCCACTATTTCGACGTGCAAGTCTAAAACGGGTTGGGGTAGGGCAAATCAGAGAGGTGAAAGAAAGGAGTGGAGTCAAGCCGCTTTCCTTTGACCCCATGCTTCAAGCCGCCGAAAAGTTATGCGCTAATCTGCAACTGTTGACCAAGTGGTGAGATAAAAGAGCGCATGAATTTCAGGATTTAGAATTCCTACATCAGAAAATGTTATTCCAGCAACTGTTCGCTGTCCCTTTTAGTAATTTCTCATCAATTGTTGAATGTGTAATGAGTAGAACGAGCGAACACAAACTCGTGTAATTTCATCCTTTTTTCCAACTGCAAAAATATTTTTTAAAACGCGAAAACACGCATTAGCAAACTTATTGTTATTGAAGATAGTAAATCATGGACTGAATAACGGGACATTAAAACATGCACAAATTAATAAGCGCATTATCCTAAAATATTGAGTTTTTGTCAGGATCTAATTTTTTCTTTTACCAACGCTGGCACACAAATTATAGGAAGGGCGGAGTACTGAATTTGAAAAATTGTTTGATGCACTATTCCCAATACAATCCACATATAAAGTTCATGATTTACACTGAAATGTTGCCGGTAATTAAATATTTTGTAATAAATGTAAAACTGGTGCCTTGCCTCCGAAAGTCCCCGCAGTGAAAGCGCGGTTCGTAGCATGGAACTTCAAAGCCAAGTGGAATGTTACACCCCATTGTTACGCTTTAGAGGCGGAACTCACGAAAATGCGTTTGAATAAATTGCAAGAGATTCCACTCCTTTCTTTCTATCATTACACAATGGAACTACGTCATACCGGGAATCATGGGAAGGTCCATGCAGCCTAACATGTCCGTACGTATCGTCTGTATTTAAGCATCTGTCATACAGTGTGAATAAAAATGCGAGAGACAAGGCAACCGAATATGTAGAGTGCCCCGCATCCGTATCAGGACAATTACCCCCTGGGCAATCACCCCCGGGCAATTACCCCCCGGAAAACTACCCCCGTAGGACGATTACCCCCCGGAAAATTACCCCCCGGAGAATTACCCCCCGAGGACAATCACCCCCAAGGACAATAACCCCCCCCCCCCCCGAGGACAATTACCCCCCCAAGGACAACTACCCCCCGAGGACAATTACCCCCCAAGGACAATTACCCCCCGGAAAATTACCCCCGGAGAATTACCCCCCGAGGACAACTACCCCCCGCGGACAATTACCCCCCGAGGGACAACTACCCCCGAGGACAATTACCCCCCATGCACACTTCTGGGCATGATGGCTCAGTGGTTAGAGCGCCCGCCTCATGTCCGGGAGGTCGTGAGTTCTAACCCCTGCCGAGTCATACAAAAGACTTATAACAATGGGACCTTCTGCCTTCTATATAGCTAGGCGCTCAGCATATTAGATTCGAGAAGGGTAGTAATAACATATTTTGTAATGCAGGGCCCGCTGGAAGAGCAGTTTCATAACTGAAGTGGCTACCTTGGGTAAATAAAAACGTTATTATTATTATTATTATTATTACCCTCGAGGACAACTACCCCCTAGGAAAACTACCCCCGAGGACAATTACCCCCGAGGACAACTACCCCTCCCCCCTTCGAGGACAACTCCCCCCCCCCCTACTCCGAGGACAACAACCCCCGGAGGACAACTACCCCCAATGACAAACACCCCCGAGGAATTTATAACACTGTGACGTATAACGCAAACTTCTCTCCAAATTGCTATTTACAGAAAATTGCATAAACCTTCATTTTCTTTGTTATTTATGAAGTTCATTTCAGTCTTTTCAAATTATTCAATTCGATATGGGGGGTGGAGGTTGCCCAATTCCCCTTGTAGTTTTGCTACCGAGTAAAGAACAGAAATTACATTTCTTAGAAATTGAAAAATACATTGCGCGCAGATGAGTACGTGTTACAGCTTCTCTCACCATCAATGGCACAACAAAGAAATTAGGATGTAAGATTTCCTTTATGCATCCTCTGTAACTTTTTAATCAGCTAATCGTGTATTTGTCTTTGTATGTATAATGGGCCCTCATCCATGCCATGATCCATAATTGAGGTTTTCTTCACGTTATCTATTGTTTATGTTGTCATGCTGAAGTGTAATATGTTTTCGTGTACGTTAAATTATTTTGAAATAGAAATTGCCTTCAAGATTATGTACGGTGCCATGTCAAAAAGAAAATAAATATCCGCTCTCTGGTAATTCATCTCGTTTGATTTGTAACGCCAGCATAGCGTTTTTCAACCGGGGTGCCGCAAGAGAATGATTTGGAAAACATTGATTTTGTAAAAAACATCAAATACCAGAACCGGTTAAAATATGTAATTACATGAGAATATAAAATTGTTTGAAGATACTAAAGTGTCTTCCTTCCTCGCTCGCTGACAATATTTTGACAGCAAGGTAAATAATGGCAACGAGAGGCCCGAATATCCTCAAATTCGTGTATCAAAATCATGACCGAATATATCACTTTTTACTTATGTACATTTGGCGGCTAGGTGCCCGCATACAGTACTTTAAATAGTTTCTAGTGTGTGGATTACAAACTAATTTTTTACAGTTTGAAAATGTCTTCTCCTTTTTATTCTTAAATGTGCATAGCACTTGACGAGAGCCAGAGTCATGCCAAATCAATAATCTGTAAAGACTTTGGGATATGGGAGAAACTTTTCATTTCTTAAAGAGAAGGTTGAGTTCTGGGAAGAGGTGAAAAATAATTTGTGAGCATTACTCATTCTTATTACAGGCGCGGATCCAGGGGGGGGGC
The DNA here is from genome assembly GCA_035222895.1 of Strongylocentrotus droebachiensis. Taxonomy (NCBI): domain Eukaryota; kingdom Metazoa; phylum Echinodermata; class Echinoidea; order Camarodonta; family Strongylocentrotidae; genus Strongylocentrotus; species Strongylocentrotus droebachiensis. Next base: position 20,157 of record JAVYIG010018217.1, read on the forward strand.
CGAGCGTGCCTTGGCCCCCCCCCCCGCAAAAAAAAAAAAAAAAAAAAAAAAAAGAGAGAGAGAAGGAAAAGGGAAAGAGGAGAGAAAGAAAAGAAGGGGAAGAAGAAAAGAAAAGAGGGAAGAAGGAGATGGGGGGGGGGGGGAAGGACTTGCCTCCCCTTCCCCCCCCCCCCAATAAAAAAATAAAAGAGAAGGAAGGAAAGGGAAAGAAAAAAGATAAAGAGGAGATAAAGGGAAGGACAAAATAGGAAGAAGAAAAGAAAAGGGGGATATCAGTTGCAATTTTCCCGCCAACAAGTTGTGGATCGAGGGGGGGGGCAAAAGACCCTAGCCTCCCCCCCCCCCCGTCCCCGCTAAAAAAAGAGAGAAGGAAGGAAAAGGAAAGAGGAGAGCTAAAAGGGAACAAAAAGAGGAAGAAAAAAAGAAAAGGGAGAAAAAAAGCGGAGATCAGTTGCGGTTAATCCCGCCAACGATGTGTGGAGCGACGGTTGGGGACCAAAATGACCGTTTCCCCTCCCCCCCCCCCCCCAGCAAACCTAAAAGAGAGATAAGGAAGGGAAGGGAAAGTGAAAAAGGAGAGAAAGGGAAAGGAAAAAAAGAGAATGAAGAAAGGTAAGGGATATCAGTTGCAATTTTCCCGCCAACAAGGTGTAGATCGGAGGGGGGGGGGGGGGGGGGGGCACTGGCATACTGATAGGGGAGGGGGGGGGGGGGTTGGAGAAATAGAATTCAAACGTGGTTTATTTATAATTCCATAACGGTGGTTAACAAATAATGCTGAAATGAGATAATTTTCCTCACTTCATGCGTTTGTTGGAAAATGACAAATTCCTAAATTTACAGCCAGGCAAGAAAATGCTTCTTGAGATGCCTACATATCAGGGCCCGCGGAAAGACGGGGATCGGGATCCTCGAGCCCCTTCCCCCACAATTTCTTTGAAAAAGTATATTAAAGAGAAATAGAAAGAAAGAGAGCGAGAGAAGAAAAAATAGTAAACTGCTAGTGTCACATTATAATGGGGTATCAAAATATGCTCATCTGACCATGATTAAATTAATGCCTAAAATCCTATTAGGCTCTGCCCCCTGGATTCCACCTAGGGCCCTAAGGAGGGCCCTTAGATGCTCATATGACGGTCATTTGATGCCTAAAACCCCTGATTTCTGGGGGCTCTGCCCCCTGGACCCTACGCCAAATAGTGTCCTGCTAGTGTCACAAATAATAAGGTATCAAAAATGCTCATCTGACCGTAATTAAACGCCTAAAACCCCTGAGCTTCTGGGGGCTCTGCCCCCCGGACCCAACCAAGAGCCCTTAGGCGGGCCCCTCGATACTCATCTGACCGTAATTGAGTGCCTAAAACCCTTGAGATTCCGGGGCTCCGCCCCCTGAACCCCAAGCCAATTAGTGACCTGCCATTATAATCAAAATAATGCTCATCTGACCGTAATTAAATGCCTAAACTCCTGAACTTCCGGGGCGGACAAGGTATCAACATAATCATCTGACAGCAGGCGCGTAGCCAGGGCGGTGGGATGG